>QVOA01023460.1:0-164709 GCA_014825685.1 Pseudomyrmex cubaensis
GACGGCGTTTCTCGCTTGTGTGTGTTCCCAGTGGCTCCCACCACCTCGGTGCTCTCGGTGCTAGCCGGCCAGAGTTTGCAACTCTGCTCTGGGCCGCTCTCAGGTTCCTCTCTGCTGTATGTATGTATGTACAACCGTATGTACTAAAATTGCGCTTGATTTTGTAAATCGGAAGCGTCGACGGTACAAAGTACAAAACCAAACGCAATCACGTAAAATAAAAATCGAAGAAACACGTCTCCGATTTGCATTACCGAACGCAGCAAATGTTTATGATATTCAAATCGAAAGATCAAAAGATCAATGAGACAATTTTTTGTACTAACGTCAGCAAGACCTCATTTTCCTTATTGCATTTTATCTAGTATTACTAATTTGAGAGTAGGATGAGAGAAAAAGAGATGAAAAAATCTGACAAGATACTTTGTGATAGAAAAACACCAGAAATTCTAGAGGAATGTAAGTGGTATTACTTACTTTTTTGTTTATCTCAATAAATAAATGATTTATTTAAAAATTATTTTAGTCATATCTTGTTTATAGCTGATTTAGCTTCACATTATGAATGGGCCTGGGATGACAGTTTTGTTAAAAGACTTGATTCGGCAGTTGTGCTTTCCCAGAAAAACACACAAGTTGTGTTTAATCCTGTATATAGTACAGGTACAGCTGTGATAAGAGGTGACAAACCACTTGAAAAAGGAAGACACCACTTTTGGGAGATTCAGATGATAACGGAACTATATGGTACAGCTGTGGTAAGTTACTGCTTTTTGTTGAATTCATCTTAAAAATGTTTTATACAAAAAACCTGGTACAGAGGTTTAATATTCAATAAGTTTATGATTTTTTTGTTAGATGGTTGGAGTAGGAACTGCAAAGGCTGTAACAGTACAAACCTCAGGTTTCTATTCTTTAGTTGGACACGATTGTGAATCATGGGGTTTGTCATATATGGGATTTTTACACCATGATGGTAAAATCTGTAGATACGGAGGCCCTTTTGGTCAAAATGATTTGATAGGAATACATCTTGATACTTGGACTGGTACTTTACAATTTTTCCTCAATCGAAATCCATTGGGTATGTTGCAAATAAATTAATGATTGATTTCCAAAAGATCTATTTTTAATTTTTCTGAAAATTGAACTCTATATTTTAACAAATAAGAGATGTGAAAGATCATTACAATTAAATGTTATGTCTGCTAACAATTTCTCAAGAGTCACTTCACTTAAAATCATTTGATGAAAATCATATGAAGATCAAAGAGTAAAAATATAGTCGTAAGTATTTGTTCAAATCTTAGAAGTATTTTACTCTTTTTACAGGTGTTGCTTTTACAAAACTGAACAATGTTACTCTTTATCCATTAATAAGCAGTACAATAGCTGACTGCAAAATGAAATTAACTTATAGCATCTCGATGCCAGTGTCTTTACAAAGTGCCTGTCTAGAAGTCTTAACACCTTCGCAAAAGAAGATATTGTGGGAAAAATTTTCTAATTTGCGTAGTCTTTGTAAGTTTGCTGACATGTTGCAGAAATCAAATAGTGCTTGTAACATATGTTTATCCGTTCTTTGCTCCCCGATTGATCATGCACTTAAGTACGAATAAACAATAAAAAAAGAACCTTTTGGTACATTGCTCAGGAGAAGTATTAAAATTTGACAATTTTTAAGATAAAAAACTTTTATTTACTATCTTAAACATTTACAAGATTCCAAATTGTTAAGAAGTATGTGATACAAAGAATTTTACAATAAAATCATACTTTCTTAGAAACTTTTGCTTGTATCAAATTTTTGTTTTCGTTATTAGATTTTTGCTTTCTACCTGACGTGGATTTGTTATTGATTTTTGTAGAAAACACAATAGCTTGTGCCCATCCCGCTAATGGACCCCATAAATCTCGTAAATAATTACTGACTTCGGTGTGAATTGTTGGTGTAACAGTTTTCTGTTTCTTTAAATGTGGTAAATAATTTGCCTGTGCTATTTGAAAGATATGCGTGTCAATAGGAATAGCATCCAAGTGGCCTAAAGACATTAAACATATACAGTCAGCAACTTTTGGACCAATTCCTGGCAGAGTCATCAGCTGTTCTCTTGCGGTTTGGTAAGGAACATTATTCTCTTTTTGCAGATTTATAAGCCAGTTTTTCCCACCCAATACTGATAAGCGTTCTGCTGTATTAACTATGTACGCAGCACGATATCCAAATTTTTCACTTTTTAATATGTTTTCCACTTCCTTTTTCTTCAAAATTTCTATTGTTGGAAAATCATAATACTCCTTATTTTCAATAGAACATATTTTCTTTCCAAATAACGAACATAATTTTTTAACCATGCCTGATATCCTAGAACAGATGCTGCAGTTTGATAAAACACATCAACATTTGAACGCTTGTACGTTCATATTTTATACCTTGTTATATTATTATTAGAGCTACATATAAATGAAAATACATTCTCTACAACATCTTGCTTCAAAATTCGGACGGCATTGGTTTCACTTAAACACTTATCAAAATGCGCGTCTACCTCCGCCCATTTTTTATAATGTTTATGTAGCGACACTGATAGTCTAAAGTATTCAAACAACACATTATCGTAGTTTGCATCATCTTTTAAATCTCCTTGCACTGTATAAAACAAATGGTCTTCATCTTGACTCAAAGTCCAAACACACCCGTGAAAGACACCTCTGTAGCCAGAGTTATGACTGTTCCATCTGAAATAATCTTGTTAAAAGTTATAAATTTAAAAGAAAAAACCTGAAAAAAAGAAACTATATAGTTTGATCTTACATTCAGGTTATCAGTCAGTGATTACACATACCTAAAACTTTGGCCACCGTGCAGGGTGAGAGCAAGATTCAGTTCCGTGCGCAAACATGGGATACTACCCTGTTGTATTTTCATCTCGTATGTGTTGTACAGTTTCAAGTAACTGCGTGCAAACTTCAGTCATTTGAATGTTTGACACTTAGCATTGACCAGCATGTTGTTGCTTCAATGTTATTTTCTTGTATTTTGAGATAAAAATAAACAAAAAATTTCATATCTACTGTGATAAACAACAAAGAGACCAATCGGGAGAGATCTTACCACGATCGAGCATCCCTATTCTTGGTCTGATATCTCACTAGCAATCGCGCGCGCGCAGAGAATGAAAATTACCAAACAGCGCAGCGCGCGCGCACATTGTACGTGTTGTGTGCTTATATGTAGGAGTCTGCGTATGTACACAGTTCTTAGTTGTGTGTTATCTTTTCACTATCCACCCGCAATCCTGGCACACACACATGCGCGGAGCCGGGACTCACAATCACATTTGGTTTGCCAAGACGAAGTCAGTCTGATAACGAATTCTTTAATCGCATTGCGAAAGTATTATATGTATATATATCACTTTATCAATAAAAAATGAAATTAAAAAATTTGTACACACAACTTTCTTTTTGTGAAGAGAAAAAAATATTCACGTAATAAATAATATAATACAAAATTACACTTGTACAGATTTTTCGCTTTTGATTTTTATTTCTAATAATTAAATAAAGTCAATGTTTTGTATATTTTGTAAATACATACAGTTGCATAATTTGTATATATCTACGATATTATGTTTCGCAGTGATTTTTGTTTTGTTTCTATATTTTTACATTTTTTTTTTTTTTTTTAAACAAGTGCTATCAAAAAGTCTCGAGTATTCACAATCTGTTTTTATGTTTAAGATAATAAGTCTTGAGTTTATCTCATGATGCTTTATGGGCTGTCTCATTGGCTACAGAGCATTTGAAGATGAACTTGAGACGATCTCAAATACAAGAGATTCGACTATGAATACCGATCCAAGAGACAGAACTTCTCAAGGATCAATAACTTCTCTTTCTCTATCCCTACGGTCTCTCTAATAAGTGATATTCCAAATTCAACGAACTTTTTATATCTACAATCGTATATAATAATTCTACAATGTTTTGTATTATGATGGACCAATGCTTTTTATTTATAAGGACTGCATAAACAAAAACAAACATAATTGAACTAGTTTTAATGCGCAAGCTCAAATAAACCATTTAATATATTTGGGACATGCTGCAAAATCTTCTCTATTTTTATATATATTGCGTAATATATATTATATATAATATATATAAATATTCTATGAAATAACGTAGTTTTAATTGCAATATATTATACAAATCGTGTAGTGAAACCTATGCCAGATAAACAGTTTATTTTATCGCGTTTGAATGGCGTTTTCGTTGAAGCAAAGGCATTTCATGTGGACGTAATAATTTAGAAGAATCGTTCTCATATGCATTCTCATTTCCGATATACAACACTCGCGATGTTCATCTATATTGATAGATATTGAATGTAACGCAACGATTCTTCACATTAAAAACGTTACGATATATTGTCAAAAATCATACCTTTGGCGTAGAATTTCTTGATTTAAAAATCGATATGCGGTTTTGCCTCCTTATCTCTTTGATATATATTTTAAGTATTCGACAAAATATTATATCCCTGAGAACTGCTATTGACATCTCCGGAAGAAGAATATTCTATTTTTTTTTTTTTTTTTTTTTTTTTTTTTTTTTTTTTTTTTTTTTTTTTTATTGTAAGAAACTAACCGACAAGTTACAGTTCACGAGTCTTGCAAGAACGTTAATTACGAGTTTTACGATTTTTGAATTGCAGCATTTAATAAGAAACATTATCTCGCACGTAAGCCTGTTTTCGGTATTCGTGATGCTGACACTTGCCCCACCACGATCGTTTAACGCACACCTTTTGCGGCTTCAGAACAAAGCACTTGGATTGGAGCACGTTAAAGAAGATCTTGCCGATAAAATCGGCCGACGCAGTCCTGGCCATTTTCAAACACGTGCGAAATCTGTAACGCACAAAAGAAGAAAAAAAGTCTCTCCCTCCGGGCTACACGCGTAATTTCGCTGCGATTACTCACCGCTCATCGCAAGCGCAATGCATCATGCTCGAGATCCTCCAATTGAAAACACCGTAACGCGTCTCGAACGCCGGTATATAAAAGGGACAACCCGTGTCGTGTTTACGGCAACAGGCGTCGGCCACACCGAAGCCACCCAAATTGGTGTATTTCGTGGCGCGATCACCGCGGCCGCACCATTGCGTTCCCGGTATCATGAACAATTCTCTTCGGATTCGATTGCGGCCCCGATTTTGCTCTTTGTTGTTCGTTGATGCGCTTGCGGATTCCGTGTATTTCCTATTATTGCAAAAACATTTATTTCTTTCGCAGTTTTTTGTTCAACACGCGGTTGTAATGAGATTATTCTCGCGTTTTTTTAATTTTTTAACACAATCGTACCTATGTCGATGCTGAACCGCGACTCGGTTCCGTGTTCGCATCCTCATGCGATCGCACTGGTGATGAAGCTCCGATGTCGACGATAACCAGGAGATGTCACGAGGTATTCTCGAAGCGTCCTTGCCGTCCGGACGGAACACCTCGATCGACACCTCGTCATCTTGTTGATAGCGATAGGCGCCGCGAGAATCGAGCGAGCACTCGCTGTCGTTCCATCGCGCGAGCTTCTCGTCGGTGCAGTCAGTCAAAGTTTCACCGACGTATATCAATTGCAGCTTTCTGCTTGACTTCCGAAGCAGCCAGATCTGTCGCAGCGTCACGTCTGTGTCTCTGTTGAGAGGATAAAACAAAAAAAGCATTATCGCGGTTAAAAACCTCGCCGGTCAAAGTTGCATGCAACAAATATTTGCAAAATATTTTACATAATAAATAATGTTTCTCATTTATCAAATTTGTTTTCTACACAAAATCATTTATCAGTTTTTCTAAGAAAAATATAAATATTAATTAAAACATAATTGATAACACACTTTATCAATAATGTTGAATAAAAACGTAAAAACCATTTACATATAACTTTCTTCGATGTGAATTACATTAAAAATGCGTAATTTTAATCGGCGCAAAATTTTAACATGTAATTTTGTCGCAAGACCGTACAAAGAGAAAAAACTGAAACTGATTGTTTTTAGAACGAATTATTCACGTATTAATCGGAAAGGGAGAAAAGGTTGAGCGGAAAATAGGACCATGCGCTTTCTTCACAATGGTAAAAGAGCTTTTCGTCCTGCGTTTAAGTGCAAAGTGACGCTTCGTGGTTGTGGTATTCCGCGGTATCCTCGTGAGAGCATCAGCAGATGAGTCCCATCTAGGAGGAGACTAAAACAGAAACAGGACGGCGATCTACCGTACATTCTAGGTCCAGCGCGAAAGGGGCCAATCCGGTCCCCTACACGTAAAGGTTCCACGACATTCGCCCGTCGCAGAACCTAATCCTTGCTTACTTAACTTGCCGCTTTTCGGCTTAAGAGCTTGGTTGGCTTTGCGGTTACTGTCAACGAATAAAACATGATAAATTGTATCCTTTTTCGCTCGCACACATTCCGATGAAATAACAAATACATTTATCGAATTTATTTTATATGCTCTACTTTCAATAGTTTTATGTTATTTTGCTTTTTAAGTAAGGAAATCATTTCCTTGTTGTGAATCATATTTTTTTGTCGTTTTTATGACAATTTTCAGAATTGAAAAGTGTAAGCCTAATTATTCGTAACGCCACTACTTTTTTTCGGTAACCCACAAGTTACATTGTCCCGGTAACGAATTTAACACAGTTAGTCTTATTGATAATTTATTAATTTCAAAATTAATATTTATTAATTATTTATATATTTAAGTTAATATTTATTAATTTCAAAGTTGTGTATACAAGTCATAATTCTCGAAAAAACATTCCACGTGAAATATCATTGTAGCAGTGATACGATTGGATGTCCTCTGGATAAGCTTGTAGATACACGTTTTAAAAATATTCACTGAATGATGCGTGTAAAGGCTTTTCTTTCACATAAATCAGCGAAGAGGAGAAAAAGATAAAATGTGAAATTTATTTGTTTCGGTATCGGTTTTCCTTCCACGGGGGCATTAATAGAGTGTTACAATTGTATTGAAACTTGGTGCGGCTGACAAGGATTCACAGAGACTGCCGTTCCGCGGCTAGACTCTGTATCAGCGTTCTTCGGGACGACGGATGGGGCATTTGAAAGACCTGACCGACGCTAAATGTGTACACATAACAGTCAAGCTTCCATGTATATTGGCAATAATGAAAGGCGGCATTGTTTTCGTGCTTGCCAACCGAGTTCCCGCTTCAATCATTCCGGACTACACACGGGAGAGAAACGCGGGTGGAATAGGAAGAGAGATTTGCCTATATTCGAGAAAATGTTACCTCAGAAAAGAAGATGGTAAAGAGAGTTGCTAAACCCACTCCACAATGCGTCTTTGTTTACAATGTAAAAACACTTGACCACTTGACTACGTTTCAAGAAGGGTTGGCATTTTAAGAATACCGATGAGTTCAAATTTCAGTGTTAAACTTCTACGTCAGACTGCTGCAGATTGGAACTTGGCCAATCACACAAAGCCAATCTCGAATTTAGTTGTTCTGATCGGTCAAATGCTCCGATTGAAATTCCACTTCGTGATCTGATTCGGCATTGTATCTTTACATATACAACGCGTCGAAACAGTCATTCCTTAATATCGTTTCCACTTAATATTTACCGAATTCGGAGCCTGAAACGTTTTTGGATTATGTTAAAAAGTGTAAAAACAATTTTATGCCCACCCCCAATTGACAGTGGTCTCTTTGGCGCAAGCTCCAGCCCACCGGATGATCCGTTCTAATCGCCCGTCGGAAAGGATCCTGACGATCGAAATACTGGAAGACGTTCCGGTGAGTTGTTCGGACGAAACATTCGATCGTGCAAAATATGTACCTTCTCGCAGTAAAACTCCGACAGACGGTTGTGTGAAGACCAACCCCAATACTAACAACAGCATCGGGTACCTGTTTAAAAATATTATCATCGAATTGCGTAGGGTATCAAAAGAATTTGAGGTGACACTACAGATGAAGCAACTTTAATCTTAAACTTAGAAGTAAATATAAAAATCTAATCTAATCTCTAATTATTTTTTTTTAAAGATTAGAAAGGAAAAAGATCTCAAAGTATGACGTCAAAGATGATCCGTAAAACACAAAACTTCGAATCTAAAAACCAAATTCTAATTGTGAACCAACATATTATTTTGCACGCGCGCAAAATTATTTCAATAAATAAAAAAATACAATTGGTGTAAACTGCTTTAGCTTTTACTTATTTATGACACATAAAAAACATCTAATTTTTTTTTCAAAAACATTATGTATATGTATATATATAAGTGCGCAATAAAATAATGTGATATAAATATGTTGAGCACGTATTGGTGGAGATATATAAATAGATACAAAAATGTGCTATTCGCTGATGTAATATGTATTTCGCAAAATGATTTGATATTTATTCGCAGAAACGCTATCGCACAAGAAAAACGAAAAAAACACGTTGGTTTTGATAGCGATATTTTTCAGACATCTATATCAGTGATATTTAACAAGGTTGTTCTCCTTACGTAACTGAATTTAATTGGTTTTTTATTTCTGGCATGAATATTTTTGTGTCTTACTCCTCTTTTCTCATATATATTATATATATTATCACTCATATATATTATATATAAATATTATAAAACTAATGAGAAATCAATATCGTTTCGGAACAATTAGCTTTTTGTTCTTTTCGAGATATGACACGTATTGAACGACGAAAAAACAAAACGTACCTCTTTAACACACTCATCTGTACCGTCCAAAATTCAAAGATACCAAATTCTCAAGTGCGAAAAATTCAATTAATGCCATATGCCACACTCTCACATGTAATGTTAATTAAATATCGATTTGTGAAAAGTATGTTGCTTGCTCTTCTTCACATGTCACACAGATCAATTCGAAGCACGCGTATCGAAGAGCGGAATGACAAACAATTGCACTCGTGTCACCTTAAAATGTCACCAAATAATCTCGGGATTATTTATTAAGACTGTGTTTATATTGCGATGCTCTCTGACTCTCATTTAAAAGATATTGTCTTTGATGAGCATGTTTACATTACACATTTCTTTTTCTAACAGAAGTACTCGACGTATTTTTCACACTTGAACCACCTTGAGCGCCACGCGACGTGACGGTCCGGCGGGTGTGAGTTCGCGAAGCTAACCGCCAACCGGTCGTACTAACAACTGGCGCTCTACGCTCGCGAGCTCTCCCTTAAATACCGCCGAGTACAGTTCGGGTGGTTTGGTTGTCCAGCAGTTCACCTATACCACACACCACCCGTTTTGTCACTTACGTTCTGTCGGTGTTCTCTCTCCTCTCTTCTCTCCATCCCGCTTTTACTCCGTGCACTTCTATATTCCACCCTGCTCTGACTTTCCCTTCTGAGAAAGTTCCCCGCCGTTCCCCTTGCTCCCCTGCTTCTTGTCGTACTCCTTCGGCATCATCGGCATCCACCACCGACGACGACGAGCCACCCGTCTGCCAAATCCAATCCCACCTACTCGTTCTGGGGATCTAATCTTCCGCATGGTCTTCTTCTTCTTTCTGTCTTACCGTGATTCGCTCCTTTCCTCTTCTCTCCTCCTTCCCTTCTCATCCCCGCTATTTTCTTCGCCACGTAAAGTCCGGCTATAGTCACCCGGATTTCTTTCAGCCTTCAAACGGCTGTGGTAAATTACCGGTGCTTTTGGTTCTGCCGATGCATCCATCACCGCGCGTCAGCGCGTATCCCACGGTCATCGATATTCGAGATCTTCGCCGCGCTCTCTTCCTCAAACGTTTGGCCATCTATGAATCGTGGACGCAAAAAATTACACGCTGCACACGTGACGTAATATGGAGATATCGGTCGCGACCTCAAAGACTCGTTGCAAAACACATAATGTGAGTGTGTACACGACATTTCTTTTTTTCTCTCTCTCTCTCGCTTTTATTTTTTCAAGAACTACAAAATTTCGCGATTTGATTTTAACCGCATAAAACCACGTGGCGCGCGAGAAATAAGCTTTACTTAAAAGTTAATTGTTGAATTAATTTTTGCGTTATTCCTTGCTCTCTTCACATCATCATCGTATGTAAAAACAGCGCGAGTCGAATTGGTCGCGTCGATGTGAATCGCTCTCGACACTAATAAATTATACAAAACCGTGCGACAAAAGCGGTCGTCGTCATTGGACTGCGAGAGCTCTGAAACATCGTTCCGCGATTGGAACGCGGCCAAAGGTTGTTTTTTTTTCCTCTGAAAATCGCCGCGATGAACCTCCGTTTTCTGCATGTTACACGAGTGATTTTTCCGCGTGCGTGACTCAGTTTCGAAAGAGAGAAGAAAAACATACATGCGAGATTACTCGGGAGAAGAGAAATATAAAATGTAATTGAATTTTTAATACAACGCTTGTTTTACAGAGAAAAAAAAACAATGCGCACGACTGATCGCGAATATGATCGGCGATGTTTTACACGCGCGTGAAGTCACCGCGTGGTCGAGACCGTCGGTCGTCTGAACAACACGGACAAGCGGTGGAGAAAAGACGGCGGTTTCCGCCTATTGTATTCCTCGCGGTTATGACTCGGCATCGACGGAGGACGACGAGGTGCAGGCGGTTTTACAACGTGGAGAAGGAGGCGCCCATGAAAGAAAAGGACTACGTGGCGATAGTAGGTAAGAAGACGAGAAGGGGTCGGGTGAATGATGTAATTCTTGGCGTGCGCGCGCGCGCGCGCGTGTGGATTGTTCGGTTTTCGAGGGTTTGCTGCTGCAAACGAGCCATTCGTCTTTATATGTATGCACACGATCTCGCGGCATTTGTGTGTGTATTTGCGTGTGTGTCCGGCACTGGGCTCGGGCCGAGCTTGTCCTGGTGTCAAACGCTGGGGAGGGCTTCCTTCGACCCTTCCGTCGGACAGTATCGGCAGCGTTTGACCTCTTCCTTGTTAAACGTCGTTACGGATCTGGCGGTGATCCACGATTAAAAGGAAGTACACACAATATCTCCGGTTAGGCCCGTTTGCCAATCGAGCGAATGATCTGCAAGTTTGTTTTGACTTTTAACCCACAAGAGCGACCTTTGTGACACAGATAACAAGATCGTTGATCTTTTAAATTTGGAACGACTCTTTAAATTTGGAGATTGAATCTCGTTTCAACTGTATCAATGATTTAATCTCGGTTTTTCTTATCTCACAATCAGTATCTTTGAATTCTGACGCAATAACGAGAGCGCGTTATTAGATCTATAACTTAAATAACTTAAATTTTTCATCATTTTATTTTAGTGGCAAAAATTGATCAGTGTTACGTAACAACTAATTTTAATTAAAAAACTTTAAATACATATTAGACACAACTTCAAGCAGATCTGCATCTTTGCGAAGGAATCACACAAGTAAGCAAGTCGAGATTGACCCTTTTTCAGACTCCGTTCTCGTCACAAGACACTTGAGTCATTCAAGCAGCGCCGCCGTTTTTCGCGACAAATTGCGGTGCAATAATTACATAATTCTCGCCACACAATTCTCTTGGCACTCGGCGCTAGGAGGGATCGTCGAAAGTAGTTAAAACTGCAAGTGGCCGAGGCGTTAGAAGGGACGCAACTGGTTTGCATGAAATGTAACATGTTGTAAGTTGATGAATACGGTTAATATATTAATCTTTTTTAATTGTTGTTTTCTAAAAAAAAGAAAACGGTCAAAAAAACGCAACGAATACAAAGAGAGGTAGGAAGAAAAATTTGAAATTCCGTAGTATCCTGTAAGAAAGCGGAAGAGAAGATGCGGGATAGAAGCGATACTTCTTCAGCGGCGAGGAAACGCCGGGAATATCCGAAGAATGGGAAAGAAGAAGGAAAAGTCGACCGTCTTGCTTTATCAATTTATCCGCGTCTCTCTCCCTCCCGTCCTTTCATTTTGGCGATGAGACAATGGGACAACAGTTGCAAGACGCGATAGCGCCGGATTAATTCTCGATCGATTTCGAAGCTACTCCATCTGTTCGTATTGTCCACAATCGACCTCGAGAGTCGTCTTCAGCTTTACGTATATGTTCGTCTGCGCGAGGTAGACTATCGTGGTGAACTGATAAGTTTGCACGTATTCGTACATGTAGCTGGTGCATCAGAGAGAAAGACAAAGAGAGGGATAGAAAGAGACAGAGAGATAGAAGACCCTAAAGATTAAATTATTATTATCATAATCATCTGCGTGTGCTCTCTCGCCACTTCCGAGAGCATAAAAGTTACTTCATTCGCCAGATCAAAGGAGCAAACGCTACAATCTCTCTCGAGAATAGAAAAAGCGTCTCCACACAGCGCGGCCCCAAGCGAATAGATTTTCAAACGAACGGTATGCGCATGACTAAAATACTCCTGGGAATGTAATTGTGATGTAATTTTAATTACGCCTACGTACAATTTATTCGAGCAGATGCGAAAGAAAACAAAAGCGAAATATATTTCGCGCGGGGAAAACAATTTATATGATTGTTAAGTTATATTTTTCTCTGTGAGATCTATCATATGTTGTGCGAGCGCGATTCTCGCAAACAAATTTTACAATCCAGATGTAACAAAATTATCCGACGTAGATAGATAGTGCCCGTCATCGACGGTCCCATGGTAGTGGGAAGACGTAATTGATACGTACAAATCACCCTGCTGCTGACGCGAGGAGGACGAAGCCAGAGGGATGGGAATGTACCCGAGAAGGGACGATCGACGAACGGTTGTTTGACGGCACCTCCCCCTTCCCTCACACTGATGCTCTACGTGAAGCTCTGGTATCGCATTCACGGTCCACTGCCTCAGGATTCGGGTCCCCGCGCATCTCTCTCTCTGCGCTCTTCCTTGTAAAAAGAGAGAATACAGAGGACACACGGCCCACCCCCTCGTCGGTGATCCGTAACCCCCTCTGATCGTCAGAATCGAAGGTATCGCACAACGAAACGTACTTAGCGAACCGCTACATAAATAACGCATCTGCCGACTGCACTTCGCCGCTATACACACTCTGCCTTAAGCGGCTATGCATTTTTCGGTCCGCTGAAAATACACTGTTTTCGCGAACAATGTTTTGAGAACTGTTAAATTCCTTCTCTCGCGCCGCATAAACAGCGTATATTATTATTGAAGAAATAATTATTTAATGATTAAAGATCAATAACATAATTATTAGAAGACCACACTTGTTTAAAAAATTACAAAATTAAGTTTTTACGCAAGTGAGGTTTTAAACAATAAGATTTTGTTTTATATTTTCGCGTTGTTTGCATACTCTTATAATTGTTTAAACATTTACCGTGTAATAAAATGTGAAAATGGTTTGTATTCTTTTTCCCAAGGATTCACATTGTTAAAACTGTTACAGCATATAAAAAAAAAAACGCGGAAGCGTGAGAGAAACACATGAATGAACGTATGAATGAACAAACGTGACGTATTTGCTGTATACACACGTAAATGTCAATCATACGAGATACGCGAGAACGTAGTATGAAGAGAGACACAAACGTACCTATAAGATTCTCATTCGAACAGCACGCGTTGGCTTTTTGCCAGACAGTGATGCCGGGCCATTAACGAGCGGGCTTGCTTATCAGTTGCTGAGTTTGCGCTACCGCGTGGCGATGACCAAACCGTTCGATGAAACTGTTTCTGTCCTCGTATCACCTAGAGACCTCCATGTCTCATAATTCGCCACATACTGGCCGTAAATGATGATGAAAAACGATCGGCAACGATTGATATCTATCTTCGATATATATTGCTTGTCCATCGATCTCGCGAATCCGATCTGCAATCCCACCAAATTTTAATAACATTGCGCTATCCAATAATATTTTGTATAAATTCTACTAATCAAAACCTATTTTACATAAAAATTTCATTAAAAACAATATTGTTTTAGGAAGTTTTTATGTAAATTTTCTATAAAATACGTTTTCAATAAATATATCTCGTGAAATAAATTCGATATTTGTGTTTTCTTTTTCACGCGATTGTTAAATATAAATAAAACAATATTTGATGGAGCGCAGTACACGCACAGTTTACGTTACATATGTGATGAGGTACACATATAGGTACATACAACGAATGGATCTGTATGCTTGTCATATTGTGAAGAGTTACGTCAGCCAGAAAAAAAAATGATGTACTTACAATAAAAAATTTATGTACATTCGTTTTTTATACATATTGCTGCGTGTATATTTTTCTGATATATTCTAACTAAATGTGTGTCAGATTCGAAGTCAGATCTCCTCATTGGCGGATCTGACTGTTCTTGTCAGAGAGACATTCTCGCACTTGCTCCCTCTCTATCGCATTATTGTTACTACTACCATGACCACCGAGGCAAAGCACGTGTAATGGTAAGTTTATTGACATACTCGCGTACTTCTGTACACGTTTAAAGATATAGTAATAAAACTTAGAAAAATTATATTTTTTAATCAAAGGGGATTTCTTTCCAGATGTGAAAAATTTATACAGCACGCTGTCGAACGCGTTCTCCGAGGCGTATTCGAATATGGCGGAAAAAGTACTGGTGAACGGCAAAGCCCGCGCTTCCTGTGAATAAGGAACGAAAAGTGCTGCCATCACGGAAGCATTCGGCGACGCTATCGGCGGCGGATCCGCTCCCTCCAAAATCGCGCGTACATTGGCAACATTGTTTTTTGGTAGTTTACAAATAAAATGGCCGATATGTGAGGCTAGTTTGTATGGACAATAAAATATGCAATTATGTAAAATTAATGACCGTCGGTCGTGCGTGTGTCAAAATCAAAAAGCAGTTTGTGAGCGCAAAACGCGGAAAAAGTATACTGAATGTTGGTGATCGCGTGGGAGTGCCGCCAGAGGAAGGTGGAGGTTTGTCTGTAAAGGATCCGTGGACGCCGCGGGCCCGACGACCGAAACGAGAAATCACTTATGGTCTCCAACACATAGAAAAACCGTCTAGCCGAACGGTGTTTTTTTTCTATTGGTGGCACAGTGGCGCGGCAACAATACGAAAGTTACTTCGGAGTTAGTTGAAGAACATTTTGAAAACGGAGTACAACTGATCTTCGCCGTCTGCTTCAATATTTCCGACTCGCTCGACTCGCTTGTCGGCCCTAGCCTAGCTTCGTCTTACCTCCCGGGGCCCCGTATCGTGAATTGGACCGACAAAGGCGCCTCGGGAGCACATTGCACGCACTTCAAGAATTTTGCCAGATATTACCAACTTTACGCGGTACACCGTTCTGTATAATAAGACAATAGGAATACCAAGTTCTAGTAGCAATATTATATTTTATAGATAGTTTTGACAGATATGATAGCTGCATCTTACATCCAAGGCTGAGATACTGGAGTGCAACGGGTACGTTTATTTGGAACCAATCAAAATATTTCCTACCGATCAGTTTGTTGTAGTGGGAAGGGCTGGCACAGAAAATGCGTTAACAGAGGAAACTGCCAGTAACGTGTCCAGCCAGGCTGACCCGACCACTACGACGAATATGTGTACTACACCTGGCAATGCTGGCACAGGATTTGGGTATGCTTGGACCTTTAGTGGGCCAGGAACAGAGACCCGTGAGAATACCCAGAACGATCTGGCCACAAATATCAGTTACGCAGTCAACAATAACCAGGATCAAGGGTCCAATCAGAAAATACAAGTTGACATTAAGCCTAAGGTTGCCACTACAGCTCATCGTCGTCCAATGTTTGGGATGAACGAAAGTTGTCAACAAACACCTACTACTCATCATGGCCATACAGGCGGAGCACATAATCAAACCACCCATGGTACTCATGTTCGTACTAAGAAGCATCATGATGTATTTTCATTAACGTGTGACAAAGGGGGATGCAATTGCGATGCGGCACATCCTACACCTCCACCTTCTTTATTTCCTAACACTCTAGTTTTTACAACTGACAAACACGCCATGAGCAAACACTTTATGACACCACTTGGACCGTTGCAGTTGACAGCAGAAGAGTGCAATGAGATTTTAATGAAGAGAGCGGCTGCTGCATCAAATCAAGCAAACGCGACAAACAATGTAGCGACGAGTCAAACAGACAGTACCACTCATTTCGGTCATGTTTTGACTCATGTAAACACAACGCAAATTGAGACAAAAGTTAAACAGCAACAAGATATGGGAAGTCAAGTCCGTGTACCAAAAGAACGTCCATATTCCTGTCCGGAGTGTGGGAAGTCTTTTCTTCTCAAACATCATCTCACAACACACGCAAGAGTTCATACAGGAGAACGACCACATATCTGTATTCATTGTGGCAAGAGTTTTGCGCACAAACATTGTCTTCACACACATCTATTATTGCATAGCGCAGAAAGACCTTATCAATGTCGAGAATGTAAAAAATCTTTTACATTGAAGCACCATCTTGTAACACATACTCGCGTGCATACGCGAGAACGACCATTTGTGTGTCAGGAATGCGGAAGAGCATTTCCTCTGAAACGTCATTTAGTGACACACAGTAAGTTTCATTCAGGAGAGAGACCTTACGTTTGCGAAGAGTGTGGCGAGTCGTTTTCCCAAAAGGATCATCTTACAATGCATTCACGCTTCCATGGCAGCTTGCATCCATTTGTTTGCCATGATTGCGGTGCTACCTTCCAGAGAAAGTTCGAGCTAGTTAATCACGGCCGATTACACGGCAGAGTTCCACATTCGTGTACCGTATGTGGAAAAGAATTTCTGCAGAAAAGAACACTTTTAGCGCATATGCGCTTGCATACAGGTGAAACACCCTTTGCTTGCACCATATGTGGAGAGGCTTTTCCTCGGAAAGCAGATCTAGTAGCTCACTCCAAGATCCACAATAATAATGCAAATACTGATGAAAAGTCTCTCACATGCAGGTGAGATATTATAAGTAGCATATCTGAGATATATTCTAAAAGTGCGTATATATCTTGTAATTCTAAATAAATAAATAAATAAATAAACAAATTATTTATGTTTACTTGTAATTCTGGTTTAGGGAATGTGGGCTGGATTTTGCAAATAGAGAAGCCTTGAATTTACATCAAAGGTTACATACCGGTGATCGGACACTTGTAACGGATCTTTGTGGTCTAGCAGCTGCCTTCCAGCAAACTCCAGCACATTTTCTCACTCCAAACACTCCAACAACTCATCAGGTAATGACCATGGTACTGTTTTTTTTTTTTTTATGTATAAATCAATATATCTTTTAAATATATTAATATATATCATATAATTCACACATATGGATTGATATAATTGAACTATTTACAGATAAATGGGCCAATAGGAACGCCTGGTGTTAGTCATATGCACGGCGCGACGCAAACGTCGCCGCCGGTAGGTACAGGACCAAAACCGAAACCACACATTTGTCCTGATTGCGGTCGCGGCTTCGCACAAAAGCATGGTCTGTCGCAGCATCAGCGACGCCATACAGACGGCAGCTGTCATATAAGATCGCATGTATGTGACAAATGCGGCAAGGCTTTCTTCCAGAAGAATCATTTATTACTACATCAACGTCAGCATATGGACCCGCCACCAAGTATACTCAGACAACAGCAGAGACAAGCTGCTCAGGCTGCTGCACAACAAGCACAGCAGCAGCAGCAACAACAGCAGCAACAACAAGCGCAGCAGCAGCAGCAGCAGGTTCAGCAGCAGCAGCAAGTACAGCAGCAACCACAGCAGCAGCAGCAGCAACCACAACAGCAACAACAAGCATGCGTCGATACAAAAACAATTCAACTGCAGGCAATACAGCAGCAGGTTCAACAACAGGTCCAGCAACAAGTGCAGCAGCAGCAGCAGCAACAGCAGCAGCAGCAACAACAGCAGCAGCAGCAGCAGCAACAACAACAAACGCAACAACAACAAACATGTTCTGTGGACACTAAAGCAATACAGTTGAATGTCACCATGTGAGACGGTATAAAGACAAGGGACTGGAAAGTCCTTGAAACAATAGCACTCGCAAATGCGCACCCAGCTGCCACCCTCTACACGCACTTCTCATGTACTAACAATACACGTTAAATATATATACTTATATCTAGATTCAAGTACGAAATAATCGATTTTATTACCAGAGTATATATAAGAGTATAAAAAGTATACAGTCTATATTCTAATTAACATAAGGCTTGTAACAAGAAAAATAGAAATAACCATATATATTAGTGTTTTACATAATATACACTTTATAAATATACAAATATAAAAAAAAATATATATTATACTCTAGATATATGTAAAATGAGACTAAAAAAATTAGTTGCCTTAACGAGAAGGAGAATTTTAATGAATATATTATACTATCGTGTGGTGATCATCATGTCATTTACGTTTTATTTAGTAGGACATCACTCTTTATAAGAAAATATATATTAAATAAACCAAGTAAAAAAAAAAAAAAGTAAGTTCATCGTGTATCGATGCTTTGTTGTCCTTCTCACTATATTTGTGCAATGGTAATTGAGAGGAGGTGATTGAACGTGTGTGAACTGTGAACGATACCAGAAAAGAAAGAAAAGGAGATTCCATAAAGAAAAAAAACAAGTTTCGGAAGAGGGTGGCAGGCATTGCGCATTTTTAAAATGTATGTATGAAGCATTTTTTTTCTTTTTTAATGTAGATCTATACGGGATACAGCATTTTAGCCTCGCGCGATTTATATTTTTACGTTTAAACATCACGAGTAAATTAACAACTCGTACAATTTTAGAGATACGTAAGAATCCCCGGTTTTATATAAGATCCAAATATATATATATATATATACATATAAATGGATGTAAATGTTTTTAATGAGGAATTATTGCGGTACGTATCGGTGACATACAATGTACACATCATATGAACAAAGGAACTATATATATATAAGCTAATTATGTATATATATATATATAATAACAAAAAATATATATATGTGATTAGTTTAAATATATTGAACATAACATGAAATATATGTTTCCGAAGAGAAGCAAAAAATTACAAAAGGTTAAAACGATCTTACACAAAAAGATTTGTAAACGTTCTTTTACAGAGTTTTAGAATTGCAAAAGCTTTTTTACCGGCTTATGAATTATGATCTTCATTAAAACATTTTCTCCACGAATAAAAATAATGCGCGTCACGTCTCGTGCAGCTACGTGAAAATTGCTTAGCGGGCTTTTCTAGAAAGTGCAAATTTAATTTTTTGTCAGCAAAGAATGTATTAACTGATATATAGAATAGCTAGAAAATCGGAAAGAACACGAATAAAAGTTTCCTACATAGTTTTAATATCTATCTCTTTTCTGAAAGCAAAGAACATCGCTTCTCACACCATGTGGCAATCTTACGTTACACATGTTCACATGTGTAACGTAAAACAAATTGCAGTATATTTGAAATGCAGATTTCTTTCCGTACCTATTAGGTTTTTGTTGGTTTCTTTTACGATGACAATATTCACACAAAAATTTTAAACAACAACACTTTAAACCATCTTTGTTTTCAGTTAATGCAATCGATTTTGTTGCTTCTCTCACTTTTGTCTCTTTTTCGGTTTATAATTTGACGTTTGCAGAGTATTAACTGTGTGCTATATTATTATGTAAGTGATACATATCGTGGAAATTTGTACGATATCCTCTGTTTCCAGAGCAGCGGCAATGTTTACAATGTAACTGTATCACATTAATCCGCGAGATTCGTAAGTTTTTGTTCTATTAGCGTAAGATATTATTATTATATCACGTGCAGGTACTTTATATATTATTAATATAATTATATTTTATTAATCTAATATATTTGAAATTATACAAGCCATTTCTTATCGCGTTGTTTTTGTAAAAAAAAAAATTATGACGTAGTATATAGTTTTTATTGAAATCTTGACAGTCGGCTGAGAACGTGAAAAAAGATCATGATCACACTTGCAAAATTTCAGCATATATTTGAGCTTTTAAAATTTAAAAATATTACAACAACGATATACTGTTTTTTTGCATAAAAATTGTATGTATCAGATTTAGATTCTACACTGTGTGTGAAAGACATATTACTACATTATGGTTTATAACTTATATTTTTACATTACGTTTGTGTTTTTGTATATTTGCTCTTATATTATAAATTGTTTTTGATATAGTTTTTGTTCTTAAATAATTTGAAAAAAAAAGCTTTAACTGTAGAAAACAATCCAATCCTTTATATAGTATCAGAGCAATTTAAAATATTAAACCGCATAACATGAATGCAGAGGAGCAAAAACTCTTCTTTCTCTCAATAATAGATGAGAAAAAATCGGAAGACATAAGTGAAGGAGTATTATTTATTACATCCTAATTTTCCAGGACATATATCTATAGTAAAATGAAAGGCACACAAATCAACAAAAAAAAAAAAAAAGGTAATATATATTTAATATATATATATTGCACACAGTTATAATTTATGCATGCAAAAGTTACTCTCATACAAGATAACAAGTGCGCGATTTATAGATATATGTGTGTATGTGTGTGTGTGTATTTTTGTTGCACACATATGAACTCTTATCGCACGTATGCGCATAGCAACCTGCGACGGCAACTGAACTCGACGAAATTTAAGTCGATACACTCGTGCGACCTGCCGGTGGTGTCCGTAAGCGAGACGTGCCGCTCGGCGCGTGCGCACGGGTCATCGTATGCGATTCCGCCTGCGGACGAACCGAAATAAATCGAACGACGCCGAGTCGATCAGCAGTACGGTGAACGTGCGAGCGTTCTGTGTTTAGTAATGATCAAAACGAATTGTCGTTGTCGCTGTTGTTGTTTGTGGCATCGCGCAGAGACGAATCAACCGTGATCCGCGATCTATACACTCCTGGCAACCAAGTCGCGAGACAAAAGAACCCCAAGAAACCGCGTCGTCGCTCGTCGCAGCGGTCACGGATGCATATGGAGGTACGTGAAAAAAAAACAAAAAAAAACAAGCTCGTCTCCGAGCATCCTCCGTTTTATTCCCATGTACGCAATTCTTGTTGTATTTCTAGATCGGTCGCTTATTGTTCCTCGCGATCGTGACACCAGAAATGTTTTGACGCGAGTAATAAAACGCGTCGCGCAGCGACGCAACGCAAATACGACGCTACTTCACGGCGCAATCGGAAAGCGACACTTGGTAGGAAATCGGGCTAATCGGAGCGTGTAGAACGAAAACGCTCTGCATCGCGAAATAAATCATTCCTGCTGTTACACTCGACCAGGCTCTCGGCTCGATTCCTGTGTGACATCCGTATCCCCATGATATCAGCCGAATCGCTGTAAAGCGTGTGGTCGAGGAGACATAGACAGAAAGAGAGAGAGAGAGAGCGAGAGAACCGTATTACGTACTCCATACTTGTGCCATACGTTCTCGTCCGTCTTGCTTACTACTACGCATTAATTTTTTTGTGTAAAACTCGCGTGAAAATTCAACGACAGAGATCTTTCTCGCAACGAGCGAGATAATATAATGCTGCGCACAAAGAGCGCACGCAATGATGCCCGTTGATGTCGCGGGCACGCTGCGTTAAAGCAACGGGTTTGTGTACGTTCTCAGCTGATGGGGCCTGTCAGCTGCCTCATTCGTTGTGGCCCGCCCCGCGCCTCTCGTCTCACCTCATCTCGTCTCATCTCGTCTCATCTCATCTCATCTCACCTCGCCTTACCTCCTCACCTCTCGTCTCTCGTTTCCATCTTGTTTTGTCTGTCGCTCACCTCGTCCTACACGAGTGTTGTGTCATGATTGGCAATCACAGATCCTTTCTTCCGTTGTTAATGGATTACTTTGGTTTTATTTCATTGCGCGCACACACAGTGCGGGATTTAATATCTCATGCGATATCGCACTCGCTTTCCTCACTTCATGTGAGGAACGCATCATCTCTTAAGATACGACGCGTTTATTTTGAAAACTCTTATCCGTGTATTTTCTTTCGCGTTTCGATATCCTCGCCCTGTACTTCCCGTGATTATTTATTATTCGTTATGTGCCACATTTGTGTGCGTGCGTGCGTGCGCGTGTGTGTGTGTGCACGCGCGCCCGCGCGCACGCTCAAACGCAATTCTATTTATTCCTCCAATCTCGTAATATAGATACGATGCGCGTACGATAATAAAGACACGAGAGACATGACAAAAAGCAATGTCACCGGAGATAATGCGCATCGGAGCTCGTGTTTTGTACACAATCACAGCTGATTCAACTGTCGCGTGTCGTAAAAACATGTCGGTTCGCGTTCTTGAAAACGGCGCGACCATTGTGTCCGCGAACGTTGTTTTTTTTATAATTCTCGAAACGGGATTTGTTATACAGGCGTTTCATTGATAGAGCAAACTTTTTTAACAACAGTTAAGAAAAATATCCGCGCAATTATTGCACAACGGTGTTTACGTCCCGCTGAGCACGGGACGCCGTTATCGTCAGGCAACGTTCTTCAATGCCTTGTTCAGAAAAAGAACAAACGCTGTTGCACAAGATCCGCGCGCTATTTCTGCGTCGCAACTATTTTTATTCAAAACTTGACGCGATCACTCCACTTTTAATCGCTATTACGCTCGTAATTCGTAATCGTTCGATACTTACGTACATTGGAATCGCGATTCGAAATCTGTGTGTGTTCTCGAATCTCAGAAACTAAAACAAAATATAAAATCTTTAAAAATATTCGAAGAAGAGACTTATACGGGATTTGCATAATTAGTTTGAGACAAATTTGATTATCTTATCATGCTCTTTTCTTTTTTTTTTCTTTTTTTTTTTGCGTTAACAATATCGGGATGAGTGCGAAAGTTTCTTTTACGGACCGAGCAATTTTATCATTTATTCACAAACGATTTATTGGTTCTACCAAGTACAGCGGGAAAAGATAGTAAGAAATGAGGATGATTATTTGAAGAACGCGAATAAGTCATCTCCAATCAATTATTCGGTCCGTTTTTCTATCGCGAAATTCCCGTTAGAACTTTTGCGCTCATCCAATATTTAGCGCGCTTGTAATTTAACGGCGCAATTAGTTTCTTCGTAATAATGTTTTAGAAAGATATTCTCCTCACATTGCTCTCTCTTTTTCTGTGAAAGGTTGAGTATACATGTACGTAGTTTCAACCGCTCCAACCTCGCACGGAACAAAAGGAATCAGAGCGAGTTATACGTATAGCACGTACGGAGTAGGTATATCCTTCGCGAGCGCAAAGCGCGCATCGGATACGACCATTTGTGCTGCACGCGGCTGTGTGCGAAACCCGCCCGCAACCGATCGAATGTGGCGTCGCGTGAACCTGTTGGACAACGGTTTTGTGTACATTTACAGCTGACTGGACTATCAGCTGACTGCGCGACGGAATCGCCGCGTAGCGACAAGCCATGCGCGCTCTCCCGCTCTCTCTCTATCTATCTTCTTCTTTCATCTCCCTGTTGCGCATTTCTTTCCCCTTTGCGCCGTCTTCGCGTCTTTCTCTCGTCAAATATCCCTCATACGATTTGCGCCCGCTTTCCTCGATCCGCCTGTTTTCTTTGATGTTATCTTTGTTAAAAAAAAATCAGATTTGTTTTTCTTGTTTGCATACTTTGTCTTGCATGCAGACTCGTCCCAGACCTTGTTTTCGCAACGTTATCTCGTGGCATCGACGGTGCGGAAATCGACGAAATCAACAAAACGATCGGTTCACATTTAACACTCGCATCTTTCATCGTTGCCTCGCAGATATATTTCTCGACTTCCTTCCGAATCGAAGTCGCGACAATTAAATCGCGCGATTGTCACGTATGTCGCTTTTGTATATCCACTCCGCCATCTTCCCTCCGCCTTTTCCCTGCGCCATAATCAGTGCGTTGCGACAACGTTGCGACAAGGAGGGCAATGGCTCCCGCCCATTCGATCCTCGTTTGTGTACACATATATTTATATTATACATAGCTAATATAGCAGGGTGAAGGGTTACGACTCGCGTAAATTCACTTGCATAGAAGGCAGCGTATAAATAACCAGAGGGGGCCTTTGCCCCTTACGGCGGCCCTCAACCCGGTCGTCAACCTCGCAATCTCGATTTACTTGCGAAGTTTAAGTATTTTTATTCACACACGTGAGACGAATTTTCCTAGGAAAAAAAAACAAACGAATCGATAAAACGTGTGGTCGATTTGTGACGTCGATATATGTATATCGATTTTATCTTAGTCGATGACATACACGAGATACTACTCTCGAGACAAAACACTCTCTTTTTTTCCTGGTTAATTATGTGATACGGCAAAGTCTCTCTCTCTCTTTCTTTTTTAGCAGCAAGTTGTTGAACCGGTCGTCACCGGCGCGTCGTCATTCGCACGCGAGGATAATAAGAAGAACGACACACACGTTCGCAAGTAGCAATGACCTTGACTGGTGTATTGACTCGAGAGTCCCATCTCTCTTTGTTCTCTCTCCGGTTATCCGTTAGAAACTCGTTTCCGCGCGCTCTCTCATTCTATTCTCTTCGCGCCCCATCCGGTGTGTGTACGAGAATAAACTCGGATTCTTAATTCGAACACGCGCTCGCAAAACGAATTTTCAAATGTTCCGGTAAAACTTCAGATCACGTTCATGTTCCTAAAAAAAAAAAAAAAACCACGGCTGGTT
This sequence comes from Pseudomyrmex cubaensis, assembly GCA_014825685.1. Taxonomy (NCBI): domain Eukaryota; kingdom Metazoa; phylum Arthropoda; class Insecta; order Hymenoptera; family Formicidae; genus Pseudomyrmex; species Pseudomyrmex cubaensis. The sequence goes on from QVOA01023460.1 coordinate 24,675, forward strand.
TACTGTATTCGCAAAGCTATCGATTCGAACGATCGGTTCGCGAGCCGATTAAAAATTCAACACGTTCGATCTTGGAGAACGAAACTACACGCACAACTACAAAGAAGAAACTTCGGGATATCAAGACGGGGATCGTATCTCGCCGTGGGAGATTCATTAGTTCCGATTAGCGCGGATTTCGCGCGATTAGCATTTATAAAGCGTCTGGACATCCGTTCCGAGGGAAGGACAAACTGAACTCGTCGTCGGTGTCTACGTACGGAAAAAGCCTCATCTTTTTAACGATTCATATAACAACGGCCTTGTCTCTTTGTTTGAACGCACGCCAGTGCACGTGGCGTGGTATGGAGTCAGTCGATATGAAGTATGTCGATGCAATTGCCTTTTGAAAGGCTACTACGGTATTTAAACGCACACATCACCAGCTGTCAGTGTGCATTTATCTATTGTTAGTCAGGTTTTTTTTTTTTTTTTTTTTTTTTTTTTTTTTTTTTTTTTTTTTTTGAAAACTAGGAAACAACGATGATTGTAAAATAATAAAGAAAACAGAATTACGCGAAACGTGTAGTTGTATTGTTTTTTTTAATTTGTTGTGCGCATTTAATTTATATTGATGAAACTGTAAACTGCATAAATAAACGTTCGCTGTATAAACAAATAGTATTCGTCGCGTAATTCTCCTACAGATGTGTAGGATCGATAGCCTGTCGCGCTATATAGAACGCTTGTATCATGAAAATTGCATCATTTTGTTGTAGCAGTACTTTTAGTAGAATCAGTGCTCCCACACTATCGTACGGTAAAGTCAACGGTCTCTTCGCGTAAATTATTACATTGATGTTCGAAAAATAAGCATTTTAATTATTATTAATTACGCGAATTTCCTCATTTATTCACAGACCATTTTAATATTCGATAATTTAAATATCCGGAAAGGTCGCTTTATCAACTTCGCAGACGTCTCGATGAAATGAATTTAATGCTGCGAAGCGAGAATCGAGACAAAATGAAAATCGCGCGTTTCGCACGTTGATATATTCGCTTTGTTACAGGTGTCCCCGAACCGGCGCTGTCTGAACCAGCTCAACAGCTGATCGGAGCACGAAGCGGCGGTGAACGGGGCTACTATCGCACCACCACCCCGCGTTTCGGAGGAAAAATTCAGTCTCGTGTCCGCCAGGTGAAAAGAGAAGAAAAGACACGACTTCCCTCTTCCGACTGAGAAAGAGAACTGCTGCGTGGCTTGAACAAAAGAGAGTAGAAGAAAATAGACAAGTAAGGGCGAAGTGTGTCTCTCCCTCGTTTGGACGCGTCATCATGGTGAAAACTTTTCAAGCTTACCTACCTTCCTGTCACCGCACTTACTCGTGCATTCACTGCCGTGCTCATCTCGCCAATCACGACGAACTTATCTCCAAGGTGAGTAACGTCCGCAGTCCGATCAGATAACAGCGGTTTCTTCTTTCGATCACATGTCACTTGCTTCGTCGTTGCGGAGGTTGTATAATAATATTAAAGTCTATCCGTTTTGCATTCTAGTCCTTCCAGGGCAGTCAAGGTCGTGCCTATCTCTTCAACTCAGTGTAAGTATAACTAGACGATAGGAATAAAACGGCGCATCTTTTCAAACGTTAATCATGTTCGAAATGATAATTGTGTATGTTGTTTAGGGTGAATGTAGGTTGCGGTCCCGCGGAAGAGCGAGTTCTCTTAACTGGACTGCACGCCGTCGCTGATATTTATTGCGAATGTTGCAAAACTACCTTAGGCTGGAAATATGTTAGTTATCCCCTTGAATGAAATTCTCCGTAGATGAAGAAAAGCTTTATGATGCTAATAATCTGATGATATTTCTAGGAACATGCGTTCGAGTCGAGTCAGAAATACAAAGAGGGAAAGTTTATAATCGAACTTGCCCATATGATTAAGGAAAATGGATGGGAATGAAGAGCAGCGGGGAATAGATCAATTCCCCGTGCCTCTCATCGGATTTTTCCTGATATAACGCCTACAACGTTGTTCTAATTGCAATGTGCGGCTCCTCTCTATTCGAACCACCAACGAAAGTCTGTGATTTCATTTGTGATTTATAATCTTAGTAATCTTCGTTTCGGACAATTTAACAACATCGGTTTGCTTCTGATCAAATCGAGCAAGCGAAGGTATTAATGGCGATTCGTATTCGCCAGTGGACACATCACCGAGTATTGTAAAAAAATTATTTTTCAAAGGAAGAAAAAGAAGTAGAAGTAGGACAATGATGTCGAGTAATGGTGGAACATGATGACGAAGGTGCCATGGTGAAAATAATGATGAAACAAGATCGCTCGGTACGAGCAGTGGGGTGCCCCTCCTTCCTAATTTTGATTCATTATCTTTGTAGACATTGCATGAAGTCGTATTGTCAACATTGAATGTTAAAAATTAAATGCGCGGGGGCACCCCGACAATCAGTTTTAATCTGTTTTACGCACCGGAACAGCGCAAGTGCCACAGACATTGCCGGACTGATTGCCTGCCTGTCGCGTCTGTCATTGGAATTTCACTGCCGATATTCCTAATATAAATTAAGGATACTACGTCGTATTTAGACGGCGCGGTATAGTAGTCCTAGTGTTTAGCATACATCTTAGAATACTAAAGCCTATATTACATTATTATATAGGACTTCGTGGATATAGAAAATAGGGATAAATAAGAGTGATGGGGGCAAGAAGAGCAGAGAACAGAAAGAAAAAGAGAACGAGAGTGAGTGAATGGAAGAGAGAAAAGACAGAGAGGATAGAACATATAAAAAGAAGTCCAGTTATGTGTCACGTGTATATGTTTGGTTTTATGTTCATGCCTGCCAAACTGTCTGTTTATCTGCCAGTTATCACCGTTATACTGTAGTATCATATTGTAATATGTTTATATTTTTATCTCTCTCGGCTGAGTAGGGTGTGGTGTGATTGAACTTTTTGTTTTGAAATTTTGGGATTGCGCCTTCCTTATGTGCACGCAATATATAAATATTTGAAATATAGAAGAGGGTTGACTTGTTTTCCTTCGATATCGATCTCGTTTGCGAACATTTTGTAGAATTCAATTATTGTATTTACGGATTGTTAGTGATGTTGATTGTGGACTCTGTTTGCGTAAAAGGTAGTTTTGTTGTGAATTGATCTTGATTTGTAATGATGAACTATTGAAAACTGAATTACGATTGTAATGAGATTCTGATTTGCCGATGTTTCGATATCCGGATAATCAATTTTTAACGAATTACCTAAATGTGACTCACTGTCCGCGATTCGAATTTATTCAATTATTATACGAATTCTACATATGTATGTTAAAGTTTTTTAATTATCCGGATATTTTTAGTTTTAAATTGAAATATGTAATTGAGATGCCGCTTCTTTTATACCACGTTATATATTTTTATGCAAAAATGCAGCCTTTACGTAACAGATTTCCCTCAGAATGTTATTACATGCTATATTTCCTTGACGAGCTCTTCCGTTATGCTATCTTCTTGTTGACATTATTTATGTTACGATGGTGTTTGTGCAAATTTTAAAAAAAGGGAAAATGTAAATATATATCATTCTGAATTGACAAATTTTAAAAGTTAGAATAACGTTTATGTGGCGTGTACTCTTAAAAAAAATAATCATATAAGAATATGAAATATAGTCAAATCTTATACTCGTATAAAATGTACAAATCACATTTTATATACGATAGTTACATAAAACCGATGTAAATTACTATTTTTTTAATTGACATTAATATTAAGTGACTGATAATCGCGAGATCGGCATTTTAATTAAAAAAAACAAAATTTTGATTCTTTATGTGCATATGTTGTTTCATTAACAGGAAGATAGCGATCCTTATGTTTATTGCATTGAGCAATAATCTGTTATACTGTATAAAATATTTCATACGACGTCACAATGATCTTGTGCACTGTTTTCCACCTACATTACGTGTAGATAAAAACGTGCGTGTTTAGCTTTCAAGCGTGTATATTTGAAAGTGCAGTATATTTGCGTGTATGTGTAGAAAATTTGTCTGCTCGCTTATCTGCTTGACAGATTGACCGACCGGCCAACTGACTGACTGACTGATCGACTGACTGACTGACTGATCGATCGATCGAATAAATAAATTGAATGAACGAATGAATGAGTAATGAATGACCGAACGAATGAATGAGTCGGCCTAATATTCACGCTATCACTCAGAGAATACTTTTTATATTAATGTGCCGGTATCCTTATCCGCACTCATCTTTTCAAAACCTTGTTCGAATGTACCTAACAACACTAATTCCGTAGTCCAGTCCCCACAACTTCCACCATCACAAGAGTTTGCTTTGTAAAACGTGTTCTTAATAAAAGAAGAGAAAGGAAAAAAATACAAGTTATTTTAATACATTTGGATATATATTCTTTAAGTGATTGTTGTTAAGTCTCAAGAGGTTTGAGTAAACAAAAAGTGAGAGAATACAGACAAATAAACAGTTGTAGTGATGAAAATCTAAATTGAAGATTAAAGGTAAGTCGACACAATGTTTTGATTCGTTTCTCTAATAAAACGTGTTAAAATTAAGATAATTATATTATTAGCAAAAGAGATATTTAACAAACTAAAGTTACAATAAAAAAACAAGAAAAAATATTCATATTTTGAGCATATAAAGTTGGTTTCATATAAATAGCTCGATGGCGCATGCGCTTTGCGATTTGGATGAACTTCAGAAGGTTTTCGAGAGGGAGTTGTCATCACAGGTTGTTGCTCCTGTTCTATACTGGTTCTCTCATACAGATAACAATGGATTCCTACATAGACATTTGATCGTTTTCTGTTAACGTTTAGGTTCTTATAATTATTGCTTTTTGTTCAATTTTTTTGTTTAAGTGTGGACGCAAATTTTTATTTCCCGTTATTAGGCGTATTTGTTAAAACACAAGTTTATGTAGTTAAGTTTTACACTGCCTATTATCTGTAATTAGTAATGAAAAACACAAAAGTTAAAAATTCAAGGTAATTGAGTACTAAAATTGTTTACTTGGCGAACATAAGGGAATTTATGTACACAGTTTTCTATTTTTATCTTGAAGAGATTTTTCGTAAAAATAATAGTATAATCTCAATAAATAAGTTATTGAGATAAATAAAAGACTGTTTTGCATGCTGTTTGCAACTTCCTTCACTTATCAAAACAAGTTCAAAGGATCGTTATGTTTTATTAATATGAATTTTTGCAGAACATGTTCGGGACGTTTTAGCGATCAAGGTGGGTTGTTTGATGTTGTTGTAAGGCCAATGTTGCAACAAGGACATGAAGGAGAATTATGCTCTTGGCTGAAAGAAATGAGCTTAATTCGTACGGCCTCTAATTGTCCTCATGTAAATTGTACGGGGCGTAGTCTGATATGGAGTCCTGCAAGAATTGTAGACAAGTACATTTGGTCTTGTCCCGAGTGTGCGAGAAAGCAATCTATAAGAGAAAACTCTATTTTTTTTGGAATAAAATGTGATCTGAAAATGTGCCTTCAACTGATATTAGGATGGTGTCAAAAGATTCCTTATGAACTTGCTGCTTCTTATTTAGGTTTTTATTTATATAAATATTTTTATATAACAGATTTATATATAGTTTTATTTGGACTTAAATCTATATATTATTATAGATATAAAGAAACATGTTGTTAGAAAGACATACGAACGATGTGATGAAGTTTCCGCAATCTATGTAAAAAATCATCCAGAGGATTGGGTATTAGGCGGTGAAGGTGCAATACTAATTGTGGATGAGTTTCCCGGTGGCCATATGACAGAATATCATCTGGATGTAAACTCTACCAAAAAGCGCAATAACAACTCTCACACTATAATATGTATTGCAGAAGCAAATGCCATACCACCTCGTATATGGTTACACTTGATTGAAGCTGTGCCAGAAGTAATATTTCAATGAAATAATTAGTAAACACTTCTTTACGAATTTAACATACAAACATCTGATTTAATCGTTTGGTTGTATTATCTGAATTATATTTTTATATTTTTTTTTTTGTATAGCCACAAAAAACTGACAAGTTGCAAATAGGAGTCAGTAAACATAATATGATAGAAGAAGCTCTGCAGCAAATTTCCTCTAAGGCAGTATCAGGAAGTTGTATAGTAGCAAATGATCGTGCTTCTTGCTGCAGTTATAAATCTTTACAAAATTTAAAGCAATATAAAGTTATCAGTGTTGAACAATTACAGAAATTTGATCCGCCTGGTGAAAGTAAACTTCTTTACAACCTTGGTAATTATTTATTACTTGATGTAATGATATATATAATTGCATATCTTTGGTTTTCTGCATGTAAACTAAAGATTTTGCGTAATTATTCTTTGCTTTACTATTTTTAGAAACAATTTGGCAAAATGCTGTTGAAGTTTGCGAGGAAGTTCAAGAAGCTACACATGCCTCAGGTCAACATATCATTGCTAGGCATTTATGGAGACAAAAATTTGGCACATCTTCGTCCACAGCGTTTCAGGACATGCTGAATCACATTGTAGAATATTATCGATTTTCCTAAAAACTGGTACACAGAGAAATAACTTTGAAATCTCTTTTGCCTTACAATTTCTCTTGTATATGATGCAATAATTTTCAAAATAATGCTCAATTTTCATGAGCATATAATACGCAAGATATTTACTGAAAAACTAAATTTATATATGATATATAAAATTTATAAAAATTTATATATACACATATATATCATATATTACAAATTCCACAAATTGCCTTATTAGAATATTCATAAATGATTTAATTGTATACAAAACTTATTTTTATATATATATAGATAGAACAGGTAGTAAGTTTAATGGCTATATGTACTGTCTTCCAAATATTAATAAGTTACTATATAAACTTAAGAACTGTTGATAAAACTAAAGATGTATAAAAAGATAGAATCGATATCTCTACAAGACTGAAGTATAGTGTACCACCAGTACACATATCAATACTATCAATACATTTTACAAATAATTTTTTGAGCCCAATAATTTAAAGCAATATTAGACTATGAAATTGAAAGGCACTGTATTCTTATAGTATGTGACCTTTATTTGAAAAGATATTACATGTTATAATTCTAGTTAAAAACTTTCTCCTCTTATATTGTAGTTTTTTTATATCTTGCGTTCAATGTTCTCAAATATTTAAAAGGAAATACGCACATAAAATTGACTAATTCTTCATGTTTGTATTGTTTTTATATAGTATATATATATATTTCTTGTTTATATAACTATAACGTTACATATAACTTTTCTTTGACGTTTTGTTGGATATATAAACTTTTTGTATTGTGTGAAAAGGAAATCACACAGTTGTGGAAGATTAACAAAATTGATATATTTTTTAACAACTAACATCACACAACTATGTTATACATACAGATATAAAATATATACGTACGCTCTAATGTGTTTATTAAATATATAAAATATATAAAGCAGAAATAAATAAAAAAAATTAAAATGAAGAAAACGCATTGTGTATCTCAAGTAAATGTGTGTAAAATTAACTCGATTTATTTACTAATAAAAAAAACGTAAAATAATTTCTAAAGCGTATACATGTATATTTGTTGTTCGAAAAGTTACGTGTGTGAGAGATATACGTGTATAAAATATAAAAAAATAAACTTGAGGGGGCACCCGGGTTTGAACCGGGGACCTCTCGATCTGCAGTCGAATGCTCTACCACTGAGCTATACCCCCAATTGATACGTACTCTCGAACACACAGTCTTCAGTAGTACAGACACTTTTACAACATTGCTAAATGTGATTAAAAACAAATTTATACAGTTTGAAAACAGATTTTTTTATTAACCGAAATAATTATAATAGATTTTACATTTCTCCTGCTTAGAAAGTAAAGTCGAATGAGATTTTTTAACTTTCTACATGTTCGCACATTTTTATTTTTTATTTTAAATAAAATGTCTGAACTCTTGTCAGTTTTGTTTAAAGTTTTAATAAACAGTACTTATATTAGCGCATCACTTTTTTTTAATAATAATAATAATAGCTCTATTTTGCACTGTAGGTACGTTACTGAGAGAAACGCGGTGGTATCTAAGCAACTCTTACATTAGCTTGCTTATACTTGTAGTGTAATGCAGAGCGTTCAGTACTCTTTCCACCCTCTAAAGGTACGTTTCACTGTCGTTATAACAAGTGGACCTCGTGGTCGAGGTAGCATTTGATTAAACTTTGACTTTCGAAATCTCGCGCCATTCGAAATAATGAACGAACAACCGGATTCGATATAGCATAATTTATATCACGAGGTGAGTAAAGTTATCATAAGTATAATATACGCATTAAATTGAATTACATCAGACAACAATTGATTCAATTTTTGTATATTTTGTCCGATGAATAAAATATACAAAATATCATATGTATAGAAGTGTATACATCAGGTTTTATGCGATTTGTACTTTTTACTGTTAAATATTAATTTTACTGTTAAATTGTTCATAAAAAACAGTTAAAAATTACCAAAGCGCGCGCGTCTGTGGTGAATATAAAATTCTATAAAGATTTTACAGCAAGATATTACACAGAGACAAAATAGTTTTACGAAGAAAATTAAAAATAAAGATAAAAACAATCAATAGAACACTTTTCTAATTTTGATCAAAGTCTCAATGTTTTACCGTCTAGACTTTCGTGCGTGTAATATCTTAAAATTTCGAGAAATCGATCTTTTAAATACTTCTCACGTAACGTTCTCATTAGAATAACTTTGACGATATGATTTACATGTATTGGAGTAAAAACACTAAATAACAAAGCAGAAATTTACAAAAAATTATAGTCGATGTATTTTTTAATGTGTGTGTGTGTATTAATTATTAGTTCTATTAACAAGTACTATATTTATTTGTTCATATAAAAAAAAAGAACGCAAAATAAGAAGCTGATTCTATAATTGTTATTGATAAGACACGTGTTTCGATTTATTAACAATTCGGATTTCCCGGAACAATGAACACGTAATAGAGGCTTGCTGCACGTAACGCGAAAGCGGAGATGATATTCTTAAATATTGACGAGTAAAACAACGAAGGTCTTGACGAATTATTAACGTGGCAATAACGATCGATGTGCGGCATCGTGAATCAACGAAATAACGATTTTCAGTCATCGTCACACATACACGTTACGATATGAGCTCGTTGCAAGTGTGAAACTATACGAGAGAGAGATGTAATGCTTCGCACACTTCGACGGAGCTGGAAGAAACTTTTCTATCTTTAACAAAACTGTCAACAGGAGCTTGTAATATTCATGTGATCATTGATTAAAAATATGAAAAGCATAATGTATATTACAACGAGAGAAAAACTGGTTTAGTTAATTTGTAAGAGAAAGAAATATTTAAAATATCACCACGATGTTTTAATTTACGAAATTATTTAACCTTGGAAATTTCTTTAGCCTTGCCGTTGTTTTTTTTTTTTTTCAAAGAAACTGTTTATACAATTTCAAAGAAACATTTATTGACTTAACTTTTATCTCAAAAAGCGTGTCTAATTATTAGACACGTTTTTCATTGTCAAAGAAAAGAGTTTTCTCTCACGGAAAGTCGTGTAACGAATAGTTTTTTCTCTTCCGCACTTTTTCTTTACTATTTTACACGGAACTAGATTTTAGAAAAAAAGTTTTTTTCGTTTTTATTTTTGCATCAAGGCAAAGAGAATCCTCCACGCTATGCACAGGCACAAGGATCACACAGCCTTGTGCGCGACTAGGTATGTAAGTTAATTAGTTATCTGACGGCTCAAGCAATCTATCTCTAAAGGCGAAGATTAGAATTCGACACGTGGGCGACCTTGCCGTGGTATCAGCCATTATGGTTCTTTATAGGTAGGCCGTATGTTGTGACCGCTGGTTTCTATGGTACCGAGTGACCTGGTCAGTTCCACCACGTGGTCAGCACCTTGATTTGATTTAGATCTGAAAATTTGGGTCGTTCCTTTTACTCAACGGATAATGGCATCAAGATACACACGGGGAGATCGAGCGAATCTCGTTAAATGTGAGATTTCACGGCATCGTCTCTCACGTGCAGACATATAAATCGATACTTTAAGTTTTACGACAGCTCCATTTATTTTTGCATTCGGTGTTTCGCTGAATGCTCGGGATAGCGTCGGAGCTCATGTTGCTCGTTTAGTTTCAGTATCTCTGTGCGTGTAACACGTTACACCGCGTGTATTGTCAGTAATTTGTACGATATAGATAGTCAAGAATCGAATCGTGACCGATCGCAAAACCGAACGTTTAGATTTGAATTTCTTTTGAGAAGCTCCGCTCTACGTGACTTTCGAGCGAAAGAACCCCCGGCGAGGTGTCCTCTTCCCGGCGCGATGAGTTCGATCCGTCGAGAGGCCGGAAGATGCTTCCACGCGACGGGTCGGAGTAGTCGAGCGGAGTAGGTGCCGGAGACGGGCATGGACACTAAGACTCCGCCGATCCCGCTGAAGCCGTCGGAGAAGCCGCAGCTGAAGAAAGCGGAGCGTGTGGTCGACGTGTCCTTGCCCCCGCTGACACCGCATCATCCACCGACTCATCGTTCCAAGAACAAATCGCACGTTACGTCGTGGTCGCAGGAACCACCTTGCGTTCTACATCATCAGGATCACCGCAAGAAAAGGCCCTACAGGTACGAAAGTCTCGTTCGTAAGGTAACGATCAGATTTTCCGTCGCCGATTTCGAGGAGACGCTCGACTTTTGACAAAATAGGAAAAAAAAAACCGTGAAGGAGTCCAGAGCTATTTCTTCACGCGTACTTCATACTGCGCACGAAAAGTGTGTGTAAAGAAACCGGGACGAAAGATAAAGCATTGAAACTAAATAAATAAAATCGATACTCACCTTGCTCACACAGCGCTCGATATTGATTTCGTTCCAAATTACTTAAATTTGCGTCTCTATTTTTGTCTACAAGTCAATCTATTCGATAAAGATTTATCGTGATATCCAAACAGAGGGAGGGAATGCCTATTTACATCTGCCTATACTTACAAACGGGAGAAAATTGCGTGTATAAAAAAGAAATATAAAAATTGCAGAGAATAAATGTTTCTATTTATTTTCACGAGTAAGAGAAACTTTGATTCACCCTCGTGAAACTGCAAAATTTATTTGAATATCTGATTGACGGGGTGAGAGGAAGAAATCGCCGAGATCATTTCATTATATTTTAGAGTGCTGCACATCGGCGCTACGCCTTTGATGCACGCCTGCCAGCAGGGCGACAGAACGAGAGTGTTGAGATTGCTGAAGGAACAGGAGGACACGATCACCTATAGAGATCGCACGTTGAGAAACGCTCTTCATTATTGCATGGACGCGGGAACCGGCGGCGCCGTTGCCGCCGCGGCACCGGAACTGGTAAACGCCCCCGATGCCGAGGGACACACGCCGCTTCATCTGGCTGTCATCGCCGGCGACACCCAACTGGTCGCGGTATTGTTGGCGAACGGTGCCGACGTTAACGCTAAGGATCTCGAAGGACACAGCGTTCTTCACTGGGCCACCGGTAATTTTTTTTTTTTTTTAATTTATATTTTTGATCTATGTTTTTTCTCAACAAGAGAGTTTCAGAATCGCTTTGAAGTTCTCAGTATTGCATCATTAGTGGTGAACGTGCATCAAAGTCATTGCACCGTTTCATATATATATACGTGCAGCATATATGTACGTATACGTAGTTATAAACTTTTGATTGTACGAGCTCAAGGACTTTTGTGATCAGTCGCTCTAATAATCGCGTGCTCTCTCGCGTGATCGCCCGGCAGACCGGAATGACGTCACTTTTAGACTGACCTACTAACCTTACTTGACCACCACTACCCTTTGTATATCTCCGAAGATCGGAGAGCCGATACGAGCTCTGCATTTCGTTCGTCACTTCAACCCCTATAAAGAAGTCTTATATAATGTAACGCTCGTACGCGCGCGCGATTTGACCTTCCCGCTGGAGAAAGAACAATCGCGTTTCTCGCGTTTGTTCAAACACGCGAAAGACACACGACAGTTTCGAGAGAAAGAATGCGTTAATTACTTCGCGTATCAAAATAACTTGCAAAGCGAATCTGTTTCAAGTTTTTACGCTGTGTAACTTTTTACCGAAAAACTATCGATTAAATTTCTTTTGCCGCAAACCTTTTAAAGTATTATAAAAAAAAAAGAAAAGGAAAAGGCACAAAAAATTCATTTTCAGTCTGCGGGGAAACGGAATGCGTTCGATTGGTTCTGGCGGCTGGCGCGCGACCCTCCACCCCCGATTTACGCGGCGGATCTCCGCTTCATTATGCCGCTCAATGTTGCGGAGCGGCCGCCACGGCCGAACTCGCTGTCCCGAAAAAAGTCGGTCTGACAATCTTGCAAACACTTCTCGAATACGGCGCGGACGTGAACGCGAAAGACGAGGACGGACGACAACCGATCCTGTGGGCGGCGAGCGCGGGTAGCGTGGAGGCCGTATTGGCTCTGGCGAGGTAGGTGCGCGATAATTGATAAAGTAATTAATAAATTCCGCTCTGACGTTTGATCCGCTCCGATTTAGAGCCGGAGGTTCGGCGGCCGCGGGCACTTCGGACAAAGACGGATTGACGGCGCTTCACTGCGCGGCTTCGAGGGGACACGCGCGATGCGTGGAAGCTTTGGTCAATCTGTGCGGATCTCACCCCGATCATGTGGATGACAACGGTTGCTCCGCGTTGCACTACGCCGCAACTTTGGGTCACGCCGACGCCACCGCTCTCATTCTCAAGCTCGGTGCGGATCCCAATCGTCAGGATCGAAAGGGTAGAACGTAAGATTACGAAGTGTCACAGGCAGTTAATTACAAGTGTCTAATACACGCGTCGGCGTTCGCATGTATTTAATTCTGTTAACAAAAACTATCGTAGTTAGTCGAAGAAGACCTCTACGTCTTTTCAGACCAGCGCTCTGCGCCGCGGCTAAAGGTCAGTTGGAGACGTTGAAGATTCTGAGTCAGCACGGCGCTTCGCTTCACGCCCGAACCGTGCGAGGCACGGGGATAGGACACGAGGCCGTTGCGTCCGGCAGAATCGAACTGATAAGATGGCTGGCGAAGCGGAGACCGAGCACGTTGGACGTCGCCACGCACGACGGCAAAACGCCTCTCCACGTCGCGGCTCTACACGGTTACCTGGACGCGTGCAAAGTCCTCTTGGATCACGGCGCGAAGATCAATGCCGTTCTCCGAACTGGCAAGGGCAACTCGATGACCCCGTTGGACGCGGCTCTTTACAAAGGACACAGGGACTGCGCGAAACTGATTCAGATGCACGGCGGTACCACGGCGCAGCAACTGAAAACGCACAAGACCACACCGAGCAAAGGTCGGGTTTTAGGAGAGAACTAAGTGTTCTCGATTGTTTTGCTTTTCACGAAGCAAAAGAGATTTACGAGATCACTTTTACAGTTTTCACAGCAAAATTTCGGGTGAAACGTACCGACAGTAGTACCGCGAGCGACAGCAGCCCTTGCCGACGAGGACACCCCGAGCTGTACTACGAGGAGCGGTGGACAGAAAGGAGAACGCGGCGGAAGAGTAATGCGAGGAAGCTAGCGTGTCATGACAGCCGCAGTTTTAGCGAGGAGGAAGTACGATTGTCGAAGACGTCGAGGAAGAACGAGAGGAGAGCTCGAAGCGAATCCGCGCGGTAAGAAAATTTAACATATTGCAACGCAGACTCAGTGTAATTTATTTTCACGCTAATTGACGAATATTTTAATGGAAATTGATAGGTTCGACGAGAATGGTGGCCACAATTTGCGAAGGAAACGAAGAAGATCGACAAAATACAAGCACGAATATTCGGATTCATCGACCGAATCGGACAGTTGCGACTATTCTTACGACGGCGATGAAGGTAAAGCAACCGCACGTCGACAGCACGCGAAAACGCGACAAGAGAGGGACAAGAACCGGAGAACGGAAGTCAGAGACAATTCCCGAAAGGAGGAGGACGACGACGACCGAAGCGTCAGCGACGACAGTTTAGAGGTGATCGTGGTGAAAAAATCGTTGGAGAAAAAATGCGAAAAGGTGGTGTCCGGGAGAAGATCGAAGACTCCCAAAGAGTGTACGAAGGAGACGAAGGTAACTAAGCTGCACACGCGCAGTTCTACAAAAACATCCAAATCTGGCAAGTCAAAGGCACCCGACGACGATACGAGCGTGGCGAATCGGGAGGACAGATCGCCGAGCAAAGACGAAGAATCGGCTTCGAAAACGCTCGCCGACGAAGTCAGAGGTGACGAAGAGAGAGTGGAATCTCGATATCAAAGAGACGTGACAGATAGTACAAGTCAGGAAACTGTGGAACGAGTGGTCGTTACGGCGATGGTTCACAAAAATCAGGGGCCCGATACTCCGAAGTCAACATTGGAAGCAACGAGAGAGACGAAATTGGACGGCGAGTTGAAGGAGAGGGAGAAAACTTCCAGAGATATCAATGCTTCCGACGAAAACGAAATATTGTCGCGCAAAACAGACGTGCGAGATGTTGTTGAAGAAAAACCGCCGCGGACAACGCAAGAAAGTTCCAAAGGTGGTGATAAAATTCGGGATAAAGATGAGAAAGCCGAGACGACATCCTCCGGCGCGAAAGATTCGCGAAAAGAAGAAACAACAGATGACAAACTACAAGGTAAGAATCAGAAGAAAATAAAATATAAAAATTTAATATTAAACAAAAATAAAGTAATAAATTTTTATTAAATATAACGATAAATATTTTTTGCAAAGTTACTGCAAAAACGGAGAGGATTTAATACATCTAATAAATCTGTATATTTGCCGCACACTATGGCTACAGCAATCTTTTTTCAGGTAGGTTAGAGACAGTGGAGAATGTAACGTCGAGCGATAAAATACCGCGTGAAACACACGAAGCGACTAAGGATGAGATACACGATAAGTCTCAAGATCTGATCGAGAATAAAGAGAGAAAACTGCCCACTCCTCAAGAATCCAAATTAAGAATTGCAGAAACTGACGCGAGGAAAAAAAGTTTGTCGGACGACGAACAATCGAAAACGGTGTTTTTGAGACAAGATGTACATAAAACTGCTTCAGAAAATAATGTCGAAGATGCGCGAGTATCTTCCGAAGAGAAAAGTGAGACAGAACAGGCGTCCGTGAAAACAGTCGCCGAACGAAGTCCCGAATTAGCGGATGAGGCGAAAGAAAAAGGAGAGTTCGAACTCTCCGGGAAGACTCAGGAGGATAAAAAACAGAAAGCGGAAACGTCGGTTGTCGGACGACAGATCGACGATAAAGATTTGGACGAGTCGGTCGCGAACGTGGAGGAAACTTTTACTCCGGAAAGAACGGACTCGCCTCACAAAAAATCGGACTACAGTTCTTCGAGTTCTCCGAAACCCTCGAGATCGGTGAAAACGAGACACTCGAGACCGTCCACGGGAAGGAACGCGAGACGGAGATCCTCGTCGAAAGCGTCGGCGATGAAACATTTGTTCGAACGTTCCGAGGAACGTTTGCCGCATCAGAGAGCGATAGTCGCGGTGATAGACAGCCCGGAATGGGACGAGGACGAAGCGGTCGAGAAGGAAATCAGGGAAGCACTCGGGGATGACGTGGAGCAGGACACGGAGCACGAAGAGGACAATGAGATCGGCGTTATGCGAGTTTTGCCCAGTACGAGCGAGGAAGAAACTCCTAGCACGGTCTTGGGCGTATCTAGAACTTCCAGGATCGATTTTTTACCTCAGGTTGTTGTTTGAGAAAACATTTTTTTGTACAATAAAACTTTTCTTCTCTTTCTCTCTCTCTTTCTATTTTATTGCACTACGTTGTCGATTGATAAAATTAAGTCAATTCTAATCCGCACAATTATAATGCGAATATGGGGGGGACGGGGGATTGTTGGGCGTGTTGTTGTCGTTAGGTGCAATCGACAACCGGCCACCGCTTAGTTACGATCAATCCCGAAGAAAACCGCCGATTATGGAGAAAACAGCGTCGCGACAGCGGGGGAAGAGATAGCGGAATCGAGCCGAGTCCCCGTGTGTCGCGAATCCCAAAGAGACGGAATATCAGATGCTGTCCGAACACGGCGAAGCAACAAGCTCTCAACATGGAGACCATCACCAGAGATGTTCAAATCAGTCTGCGTCGCTATCACCTCGAGAGAAAAATCTTCTTTCAGCTGATGGAGCTGAAGAGATTGCAGATTCGCCACGGGAGAGCGAACGAGCATGTTTTGGTGAAACGACAAGTACGTGGGACAAAGCAAGTAATAAAAAAATATTGAGGATATTACTTTTTAAAAAAAGAAGAAAGAAATTAAATGTTTGCAATAATTGCATATAGCGCGTTATTATGAAAAAAAAAAAATCAATTTTTGCAGGTGGAAGCCTTCCACAAATCGGGCATGTCCGGACCAACTCTCGGCGTTGCGAAATACGATCGGCCATTGACGTTCAGGTTATTATCGAATTAAAAATATTTTATTTTTTTATAGAACGCTCAAAGAAATCACACGTATATTTTAATTATTATAGTTCTTTTTAAAATTTTATGTTACAACTTGTGAATGTTACATCACTGTCGTTAGGCAATTCGAAGCATTTCTGTACGAACAATTGAGAAAACTGCAGGGAAGGCCGACTACGCCAGATTTTTGCACCGAAGCCAAGCAATGCACGCAAAAAACTCATCGGTGTCATCACGCCACAAGCGCGTACACCTCTATTCCGGTGTACACCTATCGTACGTTAATTTGTCATGCACTATATTTATTATTATTATATTTATTTAATATAAATATAATAATAAAGTATATATAAGTCACTATAAGTCACACACATTATTTTAATATAAACAAAAAAAAGTAACATCTTGTTGCGAGAAAAAAAGACTAAAAATCACAATCTACGTGTGTAATCTCGTTTCGATGGAAATATGAAGCTGAAATCACTATAATTGCTTAATTTGTAATTATACTTTGCGATCTATATATACGTCGAGACCGAAAGGGGTCAGTTTCTGTAGCGTGAATGTAGATTATAATTGCAGTAGGTGGAAGCGGCCCAGATCGAGCGGATCATCTTCCGAAAATAGAGAGTCGCGGCAAAGGACAAATGACGGTATATCAAATAAAAATCGATGAAACTTCAATAATAATTTTAATAAGAAATTCAATCGAACAAAAATGTTTTTTTTTTTTTTAGGTGGAGGTGACCCACGGAGAGGAAAAGCAGGTGATCGCTCTTCCGACTGAAAAGTTGGATCGCACAAAAAGATACTTCGTTACGTTTACCGTGCGAGGTGAAGACGTCGAGAAGTCCAAATCATCGTGTAATGTACGAAGAAACGCACAGAGCGTATAAATGTCTCGATATTTTCTCGTGATATCAACGTAAATCTTTTTTAAGACAAATTAACATGTTAAACAAATTAATGTAAATGTTTGTGTGTAGAAAGAATGTCTTCAGATAAACAACGCAACAACTTTACGTTTTTTATTCTGTATAAAATGTGTGGAAAAAAAAATACTCGGCGTATTGCTTAATCAATTCAGACGACAGTTTTCTACTTTATATATTGTTCAACTGTAAAACAAAGTTCAATTTATATATATAATCTTTTTTCTCAAATCTCCAAAATTCTTCCTATACATAATATAAACTTTGCTTCTCGCACAAAAAAACTATTCTAAATATACAAAACTGCCAGACTAAAAACGTTTCTAAAAATCTATTAACAATCCAGCGTTTTTGCCAATATCATGTGCATGTTAAATTAATTTGTATGATATATATATATATATATAGTGTTTTATATAGTATGTAAAATATATTATCCCAAAATAAACACAAATTGAGATCACTGAAAACGTGTATTATGTTTCTTGTGCGTTTTCTTAAACCACAATTTGACTTTGAAACAGGTGCAAGTAAAAAAAAATCTTACAATATGAATTTTATTTTATACGGCAATTAAATATTATAAAATTTATTAATAAAATATTCAGAAACGCGATAACCTCATCAGAATATTTGCAGTCACAAATTATTGATTTTTCTGAGAAATTCTAAATATATAAATTACAAAAAATTATAGATCCGTTTTCTAAATAAACATTTGAATTTTTCGGCACCTATTGCTTCTCGAATCACGTGTCAAGAATCAATCAAAGGAAAACAGGTGCGGTGCGGGTACGCTGAACGTTGCTCGAAGGATTATCGATCTGTCAGTCGACGTGGTTTTAGGTAAAAGAACGGACGCGCTCATACAGATGAAAACGTGACCGTTGAGAGCAAGTAGGTAGTGCCGCCATCGGAGAAACACTGGTTTGTCAATAAACAAGTTCCGTCAACAATGTCGTCGCGTCGAATCAAATTTGCGACGTTAACGGCAATATTCATCAGGATGCAGCACGAGTACTTCATTCGTAGCGTGAAATTCCTGTGAGAAGCCTGCGAATGGACAAATGGCTTCAAGATAGGAAGCTCTGGCTATTCGGTAGCACGCTACCGTTGCTACCAAGGAGGTAAATCATCAATCGCCGGTGACGACGTTAAAAGCCGCATTATATGTCGCTTATGTCAATAAAAAAAAAAAAAAATTAACTTTCTCTCAAATGTGTCTTCAACACTCTTCGATTAAAGGAGGATCTGATGCTTCAGAAGTCCATCATTCCAGTCTGGTGGTACTAGAGAAACATTTTTCTATAAACATGCTCTTGATCGCTGACAACCTTTCCCTATAATCTCATTCTAAAGTTTCAGAACTGCTTTAATTTCGCGTTTACATTCTTCGTCGTTGCAAAAAAAAAAAAAAAAGAAATAAAAGGGCATAGTTTGAAAGTATATCAGGGTACGCATCCTCGAAGTTTTTCGCTTTGCATTGCGTAACGTGTAGTATAGCTTTCGTCTAATATAACAGTCGGGAAAAACATTTCGACCTTTTTCACGGTCAGGATATATAGACGCGCGTACGTACGTACGTACAATATCGATTGTCAATAATCAAGCAACAGTGTAAAGCGGCGTTTCTTCAGCGATTAGTACTGTCCGGTATGTTCGCCAACGAGGGTGACCTGGCAAGAGTACTCCATGCACTCCATTCTCGGATTTTTGTACGTACTAGCTTTCATTAATTGTTCCCGCACGTCTCACGTTTAATTAGAAAGCAACGCGATACTCCGTTTGTTTGAAATAAAATTCTTTGTATCACACTAAATCGATTTTTTAACTAATTATATACATATATATATATGCAAAGCTTGTGAACTTGGCCGCTTAATAATTTGTGCTTTCTTGCGTGTCTTTAACGTTCGTATAACCTGACGAAATCCAGTCGCGTTCTTCGGTTCGCACGCAAATTACGTGTCTAAATGTTACAATCAATTGTTGAGATTGCCGGCCTGAGTTGTCGTAACGTCAGAAATCATGCTACGAACGTCCGCGATCATATCGTACATGTGCACATTGAACGACATGGGTTTTGTAAATTATCGACGATGCGCACCACAGTGGTAAAAGACGTCTTATTTCTTACATGTTTGTTTTTTTTTTTTTAATAAATAATTTTAACGATAAATCAAAGGACGAAAATGTTCGCAATATTTTTTTCAAACTCGACTTTTTCAAAATACACCAACTTGTAAAAAAAAAACTCATTCCATCTTATATCTTCAACTTATTTTTCATCCCGAGTTCCGGCTAAGAATCGCGTCTTTGTAACAATTCATTCTGCGCGTGTATGTTACGTGCAAATATTTCTTTATTAATTTGATGACGGCCATTGTAACACGATGACGTCCCTATATTCTCTCCAGTCACGCCAGTTCGTGAAATTATTTGTGCTAGATCGATATCTTGTTCAGCAGTGTGTTAAATATTAAGGACAACTCGAGTGCACATTCTTTCTCATTTATGAAATTCTTCAATTTCGATTTTTCTCGTGTCACACACACACACATATATTATTCAATTTACTTTTTGTCGCAATTGCTTTCGTGACGACTGTTTAGTTAACGATAGCGGTGTAATATCGAAAATTATAGTGATGTTACTTAAAAATTAAAAAAAAATCACCGGAATCATCACAATGTTGTTGTAACATTATTATATTATTCAATACTGCAATTATTAATTGACGAGTGCTCCGCTGCGCTTGCGCTAAACCGCGAGTTTGAACGGAGCGAAACTTGCGGAGTAGCTTGACCCTTGGTCATCCGTCGAAATAGTCTGGCCGGTATCATTCGTCGCGTTACCATGCTCTTTACGCAACAATTGACGTCTTTGCCATGTCTTGCCAAATACAAAAAGTAAATATTCGGAAACCGAGCAAACTTTTAGAGCGTTAATTTTACGCTCCGTTCTATTGTATAAAGTTGGCGTAATATTTGCGACAAAATCATTAGAAAACATTTTTTTTCCTTAGTTGTCTGCGTGTGTATTACTAAATTTTCTGTAAATTTATTGTAACACTACGAGGAACGTCCTGTGTTGCAGGTCTCGGGCACCGAGCAAAGCCATGGAACGTTACGAACGTCTGGCACGTCTCGGCGAGGGTAGCTACGGTGTTGTCTTCCAGTGTAGGGACCGACAAACTGGAAAATTGGTAGCTGTAAAGAAGTTTCAGCAAACCGAAGACGATCCTCTGATACGCAAGATTGCGCTACGCGAGATTCGTCTTTTGAAGGTCAGTTTTATTTCATGTTTTTTATTTCATGTTCTTATTTATTTCATGTTCTTCTGTAGATGCCGTTTTGAAGCTACTTTAATTAAAATTTAAAACAAAAATCACACGTTGAAAAGAGAAAAAAATGTTAGGTACGATTTTTGCTATTTAGAGATTTTATATTTTCAATTTAGTAAAATTATTTCATTAGAAAAAATGCAATAATTTTCTCTTTTTAATAAAAATAATTTTAAATAAACGACGATGTACGTTTTTCACATATTTTCTCTATTAATGCAATTTATTTAATTTTTGTATCTAATCACAAATTAAATAAAAATTAAGTATAAACTTAAATAAAGAAACAGAACTTTATAGCCATACGTTACATGTGATACGTGCGAAATATATTTTTTCTAACGTGTAAATTAATACACGTAGAAAATTCGAATTAAATAACAATAAAAAAAATAAAAAAAATAAGTTATTAAATTTACAAATTAGTGAAAATACCTAAAAATTTCGCAGTATTGCGGTAAATATCACGTGTAAGATTCTTTTCGCATATATAAAAAAAAAACAGATCATAACAATCGCTACGTGGTTCTCCGACAGTTTCTCGATCAATCTCGGAAACACACACACACAACTAACTTTTACAAATGTCGTGTTCGCAAAGGTGAATGACCACCGGAGTTGTTCCTACTTACGCAAGGTGACGATTAAAGTTTCACGCGGACTTTAATCATATTAGATGTATCATAAATTCCACCTTTTCTCCCTTAGTGTTTCTTGTACAATATTGTGAAAAAAACTTTTTTAAAATTATACGAAGATATAAATTAATTAATTAATAATCTAAATTTTATCAATTTTTATATTTACGCGCGAGTAAACTTGGAATTAATTTTGAATGAAACTACGTGATGAGGTTTTATCAAACAAATAAAAATGAAAATTGAAGAGACAAACAGTTTCCTTTGTCTGTATGGAATTTACGTATTCTTATTCATACGATGTAAGAAGCTTACCCAACTCAGAGAAAGAGAGAGCTGCGAGAAATAGCCAACGGTCAATATCGTGAGGCGGTCAATACCTTGGCGTGTTCTGGTCTTACCGACCTACCCTCTTATCATTACAATCAAGTGGGTTCGCCACTAACATATGCGTATTCAAATGAGCTCTTACCGTTACATTTTGACATTTTGCTCCAAGGTTGTTTTTCTCGGTAAGACAGATTCTTCGCGAGGGTGTCCTTTGAAGCTAAAGAACACGTGTAGTTAAACTTTCTTTGCGTTATTTTTCACAACCGTTTCTTCAGCCGCTTTCCCTCTTCTCTTCGTGTAAGATAAAGGAATATCCTTTTTTTAAATCTCTAAAATTAAATAAAAATATGCATCAAATATACACACAAAGATTATTTCTAAAATAATTCTCATGAATATATACTTTTTTTTTTTTATTTATGTAATTAAATTAAAAAATGTCAACGGTGTTCTTCTTTTTTTTCCCCGCAGAATCTCAAGCATCCAAACTTGGTGAATCTTCTGGAAGTCTTCAGACGGAAGAGAAAACTACATCTGGTGTTCGAGTACTGCGAGAACACTCTTCTGAACGAAATGGAGAAGTATCCTAGCGGCTGTCCGGATCTCACAACGAGGCAGATCACTTGGCAGATTCTCCAGGGTATCGCTTATTGCCATCGCCTCGGGTGTGTTCACAGGGACGTAAAGCCGGAGAACATACTCATAACCGCCGACGGTGTGGTGAAGTTGTGCGATTTCGGATTCGCGCGTATGCTCAGTCCCGGTGAGAACTACACGGAATACGTCGCGACCAGGTGGTACAGAGCGCCGGAATTGCTGGTAAATGCGAATTTTCGAATAAGCTGGTCGTTGTCGTATATTTTCACTATAATACAATTGTTCGAAGTAAGAAAAATTAATCATATTTGATTGAGCAGGTCGGAGACACGCAATACGGTACACCAGTCGACGTGTGGGCGATCGGTTGCGTGTTCGCGGAATTAATACGGGGTGAAGCGTTGTGGCCGGGAAAATCCGACGTCGATCAGTTGTATTTGATACGAAGGACGCTGGGCGATCTTCTGCCGAGACACATGGCTATCTTTCAACAAAACGAATTCTTTACCGGCATAACTCTTCCAGCACCGCAAACGCTCACACCCCTCGAAGATGCTTTGCCACGTGGAAATAGCAGTCCTTTACAAGTAATAACAAGCAAATACAAAAACTGTAAAATATATCGAGATTATTAATCTGTCCGAGTTTTTAATTCGACATAAAAACTTTTTAATAGCTGGATTTCCTGAAAAAATGCTTGGACAAAGATCCAAATGAAAGGTGGACGTGCGAGCAGTTGTTGCGACACTCTTATTTTGACAACTTTTATTTCAAAATGCCGGACGCCGAAGCGGATGAGTTCGAGAAACTTAAAAAATATCGGGAGCGTTCTCGAGTAAGTTCAAAAGATGATCGAAAAAATGCGAGAGAAAATCGACTCAAGAAAATAAATTTATCATTGTTTTACTGAAATTTTTAGAAAAGGAAGACTGAACACACGACATGAAGTATATTGTTGTCATATTTTCAGAATACCAACTATAGCCAAATGGTATTACCGCAATTACCAAAGGCTGGTCCTTCTGTTCACAGTGAAAATCGGCCGAAGAGCTCCTCCATACAGCAAAATTTTGACCATCTACCCACCATAAGAGGCTAATTTAGATTAATCTCTTCTGTGATTTTTTGTACATATATTTTCTTAAGTTTTTTGAGAGTGTTCACTTTAATTTATAGAATCTTTAACTTTATAGAAGTTATAAAATTTGTTTTTATACAGGGATGTCAGATACTCTGTATTTTTTTTACTGGCACACATTTGTTTCTTTGACAAGTTTGAAGACCTTTCCTTAAATTTATTATATATTATAGATATAAACATGTACAACTCTCTATTTCTCTCTCTCTCTCAAAAAAATATATGTATCATATATAAAATAAAAAATTTTATATACAAAATAAAGGAGTTTCCTTTCTCTGTGTATATAATGCATAGATCATAGATATGTGAAAGAAACAGCGATGATAAAACTGTGAATAAAAGGAACAAACTTTTATATTATTCCATTTGTGTAGAAAAACAAACATAGATAACATTCTTGCACTAGTAACACAACATGTGAACAAATTACAGAGATTACATTTTTCTACGCAATATATTTTTTGTACAATTTGGTTAGTGGATGATCATGTCTTTCTTCCTCAGGTACATAACGTTGTTGATATACAAACCAACCTATATGAACTCCCAAAATTGCTGGTAGCAAGATGACAAAAGTAGCGTTTTGTCTGACGAACGATTTTCTCACCTGAGGTGATTGCATTTTCTGTTCCTTCATATTTTTTCCTGTTTCACAGTGTATCTAAGGAAGAAAAGATGTTTTATGATACATCTTCATCGCACATCAATGACATAAAATGAAGAATCCAATCGTTAGTAGCTAGGTATCTCCTCAAAAAACTAATTTAGAATTTATTCGGATCAGTCAGAATTTCGCGAAAGATTTAACAAATTGTCTGTAATGTCGATGTAGAGATTTCTGAACTTACCAAGTCGATAGACTTATTTTTCGTAAAACCAGAGAGAAAACTGCCATAACCGCATTTTATCTGTTGTCACTTTTCTGTTCATCACACCATCTTGTTCGCTAGCGCTATGTCCATAGTGCCCAGTGGTGCACATTAGCAACTACATAACCATGTTCACGAAAGTAGACCATCTGTGCTTAACCTAACCTAATTAACGTTTGTCCGATTATAATATACTCTTGTAACATAAATTGTACAATGGCAGAGAACAAATGTTTACAAATGATTCAAACAAACTTTTCTCTATACGGTCTCGTATTACCAAAGTAAGTTACTCTACCTTTCAAAATATACACATGATGTATCTATATATCAAGAGATATTCAAACAGAATTCTGCATAAAATATTGAAATATAAATACGTGAACAATATATTTTATGTGAAACATTAGTTTTATATAATTTTATACGTAATATATTCAGTTATTATTACATTTATTTTCATTATTTATACTTTTTGTGTCTGTAGAGAGCTTAGGGTATCTCTAGCAAAACACTTATTAAAGATATCAGAAGAGGAACGTGAATCTTGGCTCACTCGCATTATAGAGTTGATTCTGGCTCAAAATCTGAACAGTGCGCATGTTGATGCTGAACATTTGAAACTTGCTATAGAAGAGTGGGTGGAGCCAACCAAGTTAAAAGACACAGAAACAATATTTAACGTTATAAATGGATATGATATACCTAGAATAAAATATGATATCAGCAAGAAGAAGTTTGTTATTGATAATGAGAGTTTATATTCTGAGGCAGAATATAAATCGTTGATATTTAAAGATCGTTTTGAAGTGCTGTGGTATAAAACTTTGAGACACAAACAATTTCAATCTTCCAAGTTTGAGAAACAGCAAATGGACAAGATAGATTTGATACCCATCGAATATTTATTGAGTGAACTAAGAATGGGCAATGTATGTGTCATGGGTATGATAACACAATTAACGGAAGATCAATATTATTTGGAAGATACAAGTGGAATTGTTAAGATTGATCTCACCAATACAATATCCTTTATGATATACGTTTATTAATTATTAGATCTTATTATTTGATTTGATGGTGTTTCAACTAATCACTTATTTTCCTTATATACGAATACGATTTTCAGGATACATTTGTCATGGAAGGTTGCATTATAATAGTTAATGGAATTTATAAAGATAACATGTTACATGTTAAAACGGTCAGTTTTCCGCCGATAGAATTATCGGAGAGTTCGCGATCAGATTTCGGCGATAGTAATACGTTTGGCGGACCGCACAATTTGTCGTTGAAAATGTCGGAAAAGTTACAAGTTCACGAAGAGACCAATCAGGACGGGATGATAGTTTTTATAGCAGAGTTATGGTTGGATAATCCGAACGTTCTGCAAAAATTCAAAACAGTTCTAGAAGGCTACATGGACTACCCTCCTGTAGCTTTTGTATTGTGTGGTCACTTTTTGAGCTTCCCTACAAATGTAACGAGCGCGCAAGCTTTGATAACGGGTTTCAAAAATCTAGTTGACATGATAACAAACTATGAGATGGTAAAGGAATCGTCAAAGTTCGTTTTTGTACCCGGTCCGCAAGATTTGGGCTCCCCTAATATTTTGCCGAAGCCTCCCCTGCCCAAATGCATCATCGAAGAAGTCACAAAAGAAATACCGAACGCTATCTTTGCCACAAACCCATGTAGAATACAGTACTGTACGAAAGAGATCGTGGTGTTGAGAGAAGACATGTTGACAAAAATGTGCAGGAATGCGCTTCGTTTTCCGAAAGAGGAAAACTTTTTCAAACATGTAAGTATAATTATACGTACGATCACTGTAAAAGATACATCTATAACGTCAATATTGATGAAATCTTGCAGTTTGCCAAAGCCATCATCAGTCAGTCGCACCTGACTCCTGTACCT
Source organism: Pseudomyrmex cubaensis (assembly GCA_014825685.1). NCBI lineage: Eukaryota > Metazoa > Arthropoda > Insecta > Hymenoptera > Formicidae > Pseudomyrmex > Pseudomyrmex cubaensis. The sequence goes on from QVOA01023460.1 coordinate 51,021, forward strand.
CTTCAGGTCGTTCCGACATACTGGAAGTACAATCACGCTTTACAAATATTTCCAACGCCAGATGTTATTGTGATTGCCGACAATTTTGAATCATACACGACCAACTATTCCGACTGCTATGTGATAAATCCGGGAATGTTTTCCAAAAACAATTTCTCGTTTCAAGCTTATGTTCCTGCGATCAATCAGGTTCAAGACTGTCAGCTTCCAAGCGACACCGATGTTTCTTAGGGTGAGAAAAAAAGATAAGTATGAAGAAAATATCAACAACTGCCTTGTAGATAAATCTATAATTTTGGATATTATTAATGTATATACGTGAAAATCTTTTGTGAGTGTATTTTACATTTATTTTACTCCGATAACAAAATTTTGGTTCAGTTTTACAATACTTTAAAAACGCGCGTCGTAAACAAATTGCGTTTGAATGATAAATTTCCGATACTCTCTACGCACAAAACAAAGTAAATTAAGCCTAAGAAATAAAAATAATTTAATCACACGAAACGAGTACTGGAGAATCTTTTACAATTAGTCAGGTCTAATAATACGGAGAGAAATGTATAATTTCAGGGATAAATTATTTGAGAGGAATAATATTGAGGAGGTATAATATATAGAACAATTTTTATCACGAACGTAATATCTTTCTCTAAGTTGTCTCCGTAACTTAGCGTGCTTCCTACGTTTCAGAATAACTAATAATAAAATCTTATATCTCAGACTCTCTGAATAGGACATCAATGATACTTAAAGAATTTTTCCTATTAATTATAAATAGATACATATGGTATCTATTTATAATAGTCGTATAAATAGATACATATGGTATTAAAACACAGTGTTCCTTTCTTTTTGCAATGTACATAACAGTATACAAGTGCACACACACACACACACACACGCATCCACGCACGTATACATATTTGCGGCTTCCAAAGAGTAACACTCGCGAGATTATCAAATACAGTAATTTTATTTTAACAAAATGTGATTACGATACGATCCGTGAATTTCAATACGAATTTTCACGAGAGCAAGGGCCGCGCGTCGAGGGGCCTCTCCTGAATTCCACAATTTGTTTAGCGGTGGGTTTCAAATTATGGAATTCGGGAAAGAGATACTTTTGGCAGAAAGTGTTTTGGAGAGAGCTCGACGCGAAGCCCCTGTTTTCGTGAAAATTCGCGAATCGTATTGTAATCACGTTTTGTTAAAATAAAGTTACTGTATTTAGTAATCTCGTGAGTGTTACTCTTTGCAAACCGCGAGATTCTCAACAATACACGCAAACTGAACCCTCCCGATTTTGTTTCAATTTGTCTCTCTGGAAGCATGTAAGTCAATTACATTACTGGCCGTGGTAAAATCAAACGTGATATTCTTGTGTGTAAGCGTAAAAAGTCGTCAATGTTTAATCATAACATTACAAATAACATGATAATACTAACATTACACTTTGTGTATGAGCAATATAATTTCTCTTGTAATAACTAGTTGTGTTAATAATTTCTAAGACATGTGTCGCCATAAGAACATTTATAAAATGTAGACTTTGAATTACAATCGAGGTTTACTTGTTCTCGCAAACTCCTGGAAGAAATTTATCTCGCATGTTACACATTTAGGATTTCGACTTAAAATAAATTTTTCAAATGCATGCTCGCGTTAAGATTCTAGTGATCATTAATACTTTTTTACATAACCGAAGGTAAAATCGAGACACAGAATTGCAAGTTTTCTTTTTCAAATAGTGGTTGGTGATAGAAGTAGGAAGCAATGACTCTTGACGTATCTTAATTATTTTAGCTTACAAAGTGCGAAACGTAGAATCTCAGAAATAGAAAGGAACAAATATACATATGAGTGAATTGCAACAATTACACACATCAACTCATCACATATATTACAGTGCCATCTGTAAAGAGGAAAAAATAATAGTATACGCTCTTACATCTATTGCACTTCTTTATAAAGCACGCATGTTTGTCAGTAAGTTTCTTCGTACGCTATTCAATTCCTCCTGCAAAGAGATTATCGTGATACGTAATAATAATACAATGTCTTGTGTGTATGTGTGTGTGCGTACACACGTAATTTCAGTCAAAAAGAAAAAATCGGACGGCGTAGTAATACATCACACTCTATTCTCACGAACTATTATATTCTTCGTAGTTCTCGGAAAAAAGTAATTTACATGCAATACGTGTATTTTTTACATATATTTTGTACAATTCGTGAGATACAAAATGCAAAGGATCACTATGGTGCCCGGCATAAATGGAATCGAGTTTTTATCTACATATGTATGTACACATATATACAAAAGAAATGATAAATAACAGAAACTATTCATGCGATTGCTTACGCACTTTCTTTTTGATACCTTCGGCAAGCTTGATTTCTTTCTTCGGCGTCAAAATACCAGAGCGTAATGGCGTATCTCGTTTTATACGCCGGTTGTACCTCGTGCGGATTCCGTCTGTCAGACCAGAAAAATAATATTCTGTCGAATAGAGGTTCGATATCCGCTACTTGATCTTGCCATCCTTCGGGAAATATCCTTAGAAGTCCGCCATTTTCCTGTAAGCGATCAAAAAATTGGCGTTTTTTTTTTATTCATCATATTTATGCGTTTAAAAACGCATTACTAAATGTACATATTTATATGCACCTTTACGTCCCAGTCGCAATTAAGATAGTAAATGGCTGTGATACAACGTCCATCTTGATTAGGATTGTCTACGTGTTTCACGTAGTGCGAACCGTGACCAGGATAACAAGCCACCATTGCCTAGAAGGAAAAATAGATTTCATTGAAAGAACAATGTATATACTTTCCTGAATTTTTATCTTTTTGTACACTTGATTTGTAACTAAGAAAATCTATACTATTACGTATATTAATTATACTATTACTATTTATTATTACTATTGTATGTATATTAAAATTATACTATTGTAAATTGTATTATTGTGTATTAGAAATATATGTATAATTATATTTTTATAATTATATTTTTATATTGTATAAATACGTACACATACATATATAAAAGCTAATTTTTATAATAGGAGAAAAGAAAAAAGAGGCCGCTTATAAAATGCGTATTTGTCATGTGATTGGAATGTAGTCGTAATAAAGTGGTCATCGACGAACAGAATATTTTGTATTTCACATTTCTTTTTATCATGCCCGATTATCAAGTGATATGTTACTATCGCTTGTTAGCTTGATTGGGTAATAATCCACGTTCGAGAAACGTGTTGCTTTACGTACAAATTTTTGTTTTTTTTTGATGACAAAGTTTGCTTATCGTTAGATGACAATATTGCAAAAAATAAATTTCTGTAACTTTTTTTATATTCTAGTTCTCTCCTTAATATTCTCTTTGGAAAAACAAGGATGTTTTTCTCTTTTACTTTGAACGTGATCTTAAATTAAAACAAAATTGCCACTTAAACGAGCCGATACTCATCGTTGGAATTTCTTTGACACAGAAGACGGATTAGCCGGACGTTGTTCTTCTTTTTTATCTTTCTTTTTTTTAAGTCAAAAAAAAAAAAAAACAAGATCTTGCGTATCTCCGACGATAACGAAAACATCTGTACGCGTACAAATACAAAGATTAAGTTTCAGATATGCGCATATTATTGTACAGGTGTTGGTGCGCACGTGCAAATTACAGTGTAACTGCAAAAAAGATAGCGAGACAGCAAAGTGAGATGTTTGGCAAATTGAACATATTGACACAAAGCAAGTGATGTATCTGTCCTTGTTTCATTGTGAGCAACCGGGTATCTACTTAAAAATAAACATTGATAAATCATATGAAAGTCAAATGATAGCGACTATGTCGAGTAATTGTTAAACTTGGTGTTGATCACAATGCGAATGTGAGAAATATCCTGTTGATAAAACAAGAAATGATTCAATGGGAAGTACACGCGTTAAACAGATAAAAAAATGACACAACGGCGTTAAAAATATAAAATGTTATTTAAATTGATATTAATTACACACATTCTGATTGTTTTTATATTTACTACCAAACATTTGTGTGTGGAGGATTTATGTTTATTACGCGACGGCGCTTATGCGTGTTATGAAACTGAAATTGTTTTTAATCGGCGAACGATGAGAAAAAGAAGAAGTTTTAAACAAACTCCTTTTATCAAAAGATATCGGTAGAAAAATTGATGCGATCGAACAGCCAAACGCGAGTTTAGGCGGAATGAAATTGTGTAATATTGCGTTGTGGCCGTGCGAAAGTAGAGGAAGAGGGTGAGACGCACGGAGTCGCGAGGCGTACGTGACTGACTGCACTACGCGCGTTCTCCTTCCCACTCTCCTCTTACTTTCGGTACATATAACTTCCTCGCAGAAGATCATCACATTTTTGGAATCTTGGCCTTGCCTAACGCGCTTATCTCAACAAATTTATTTTATCTGTCATCACGTCATTCTCGACAATTTGTAGATTTTATATTTGACGCATCTCTATTTTTCTCTGCTCCCGATTACATAAAATACAACAAATAACACTAGCTTGATTTATAAACGAGAAGTCTGTTGTGTGAACATGCAACGTGAGCTGCCTTAAATTATTTTTCATTTAAAGATAAGAAACAATACATGTGATCATGTTCGAGTTTAGCGCAACAGAAACCTGAAAATTCCAGTTGATTTAATCAACTATTACTGAAAACTATACACATCAAAATCTAATAATAATACATAAATATATATACATAAATAATACACGTAAATATATCTACAATCTTTTAAATGCGTGTTACATTTAAATTATTTTTACGTACTTTTGGAATTTTATGTAATTCATAAATGTCACAAAAACCAGAGAATATACTCACTTTTGTTCTTCCGGTGATCGTATAGTTTCCTATTTTCCCATTGTTGTGCATTTTGTTAGCACGCATGATGATGGCATCCACTTGCGATATCAACATGCCAATATTTTGACACTGTTGTTCCTTGCCATCGAGCCATATTATCTGATCACCACGAATTGTTTTTAGATCATTTGCACTAGCTTTATTAGAAACCAATTGTCCATCCTTAAATAAACCCGCACTGTACATGTCTAAAACCTCACTTAGCACCGCGAGACCCTTCTCCTTGCCTAAAAACTTGTCCACCACGCATACACCGTACTCGTTCATGTCTCTTATCACATATTGGCAAATTTTGTTTATAAACTCTTCGAGATTGTTTCTATGTAGAAAGGGAGGCGGAAATTCTTCTTCCTGACCTAATCTTGGCACTGCTAAGTTTTTCATGTCGTTATGAGTGGACAGGCCAAGATCGGTGTCGTTCAAACTGTACAAAATTTTCGAACTTTCCAAGGAGGGATTTAGAAGCTCGGCACTAGCTTCTAATATAGTATCTTCCGAACTTCCTTCGTATGTTATTGGCAAGGTCCACTCATCGGCTGTATTGTGTGAATTTCTGGTTTTCCTACTGTTTGTTGTTTTTTTCTTAAGATTGTGATTCTCCTTTTGCTGTTGTTTTGATTTGTTCTCTCCTTGCGTGATAGACTCTGTAATCGAAAAAGATGAACTATTATTGTCTGTAAGTCAAAAAACACGCATGTATATATAATTTGTATATATAACTATTAGATTACATATAATAAATTGTTTGGACACACAGAAAGTGTGTTCTATATATAAACACTGTGGTTCAAGAAACGTCTTTGGCTGCGATTTGTAAATATCTAACAATACGACGTGAAAGCACGCAATCAGAGTAGAGAGCTCGCTATTTATATCGCAAAGTTATCGGCAACAAGATTTATTGTAGTTTACTGCGCAATACTTGTCAAAATCTTCTCCTTTTGGCGGTAACGTTCCGGCGAAGTAAAAGCAAAAGACAAACACGCACCTGTGAAATGCTTTGCTTTCCGATTGTTCGGTTCAATAGTGACGTCCGATGCATCCAAGACGTTGGAGTGCTCGGTCAGGTTAGAAACTGGCGCGCTCGGGGTTCTGCCGGGCGAGAGATTGTGTTTGTTGGTTTCGCGATTGAAATTCTTGTTCGCAGCGGTAAGCGACTCTTCCGCGGGATGAGTCGCGCAAAACTCCCTGTGACGTTTCCAGTCGCGTCTCTGATGTTCCTTCGTGCAGTAAAATGCGGCCTTGCAGCGTGAGCACCTAAGCAGCTTGTCAGTTTTGTTGCAGATCGCACAAATTATTTGTACACCTGTTCGAGCACCGTCGTCGGCTGTCTGCGCGCGACTGATTATCGGACTGGACATGTTTCGCTGTGATCGTTAACTTCACCGTCGCGGCATGAGTGCCGACGACATTTCCTCGTTGAGGGAAGTCACACGCGCTCGCTCTCTCTTACTCGCGCGCCGTCTGCCCACTGTCTACCCGCCCACCACTTCCATTCATCCACTCTCTGGCGCGATTGCGCTCGCTCTCGCTCTTACGGGAAATCTCGCTTTTCTCACTTTCGTCCACGTTCCGCGAGTCCGTTGACCACGTCCAGTATCGCAACACATTCGATCGGTCCTCTCGTATCAATCATTTTCCGCATCCTAAGCGATCCTTGACTTTTTCTCGAAAATTTATCAGTTATCTGGAAGATGTGTTTCAACACAACAGGTATAGCGCGAAAACTAAAATCACACAAATACCGATAAAATGTGCTTACTTGAGCGCCACCTTCAACGTGTCGGCCGAACATCGCACTGCTTTCCATGTCAAAATCGTCAAAAAGTTACCAGGAAAATTCAATATCACATCAGAGAAAAGCCGTCCACAAGCGTCGACAACGTCCAGCTAGTGAATGGAAATATACTATCTTTCCAATTGATTTTGGTTTTGTTCTGTATTATTGCAGAACTGCGATCTCACTTATGAAGGCAAGGTCTCAAGTCAGGAAGTGCGGCCAAAAATCTGTAACCGAAAAGATTTATAGTGGGAGATCACCGCTGATAAATAAAACGGGCTATTTCGTTTCGATTTTTAGTGCTTTTTCAATCACGTAGTATTTTAAAGAATTACTCTGATTGGTCGCCTCCCTGCCATAACTAGTTTTCATTCGCTTCGCGATTGGTCGACCTCCCACTTTTTTTCCGTTCCGTTTCTTCGGACTGCATGTGATCGCACCCTAAGTTAGCTCGTGTGTTCTCGACTTTACCCTTATCTATCTATCTGCTATCGCAATTTTTTTTAGTTTTACGCAGGTTTTATTGCAGCAGTGCCAATGCAACACCGAGGAGGGATAGGCTGGATGGGCTTGTGAGCTTGTGAGGCTTTGACATGCATATACACACATGTGTTTGTTGTAGATAATATTTAGAGTAAAGTTGGGCTGCACTGTTCAGTCTTTTTTTCCTCTTATCAGTCGGTTAGTGTGACACTAAGAGTAAGAAAAAAAGAAAGGTAGTTTTATACTTGAACTTGGTATGTTTTATGTATCTTTCACTCACACACTCGTCCTTTCTCCTACCTACTAACTCGGTACAAAGTCTCAATTACAAAAATTGTTCTTGATAAACATATATATCTTGATGTATTGATACCTTGTAACAATGACGCACTGACGTGGCCAACAAAATAATTGTTAAGCGATTAGAATGAATTAACCGACTAAGATCGAACTTCATTTTAATATTTTCTTTTACCAGAAGCAATAAATAATCGAACGCCCATTTGTGACTATCTTTGTTTCATTTAAATAATTTGTTTTACGTAATACAAAACTTGAAAACTTTGCACGTGTATGGTGTCTCTGTACTGTGTTACCATATAAAACAGTGTTTTTTGTAATTTTATGTACAGTTTCTATTTGTCTCGGCATATTCTGTATACTCAAAATTTATGTGTTTTCATGTGTTGTTTTTGTAAGTTTAAAATACTACTGTGTTTTTTCTTATATCGTTATAATGTTTATATGTGCAAACTGATGAAGCAATTAACAAGTGCTTTGTATCTTTACGCAGGAAATTTAAATAATACATAAAAATGGCGTTTCAAGAATTAGTGGAAGGAGAGTGCGGAGGTCCCAGCTCACTGATGCGCCTAGCATCACATTATATGCAAGATCATGGATTTAAAGAGGAAGGAATTCGCCGTCCATTTGACTTAACATCAGAAACTTTTGGAAAACCAGATGCCGATCAGTTTGTTCAGGAATTTTTGCAGGAACCTGCGTGTCCACAGACATTCCGAATGGAGAACCTGTTGCAGGAGATGAGAGAGATTGATCACACTATTCATCCTCCAGTAGCAGCCCCTCGGGTAGTTCAAGAATTGACTGACTTGGATGCAACTTGGGAAGATCTGTGCCTTAAATCTAACAAGCAGTTTGAAGTAATTTCATAAAATATTTTTGCTATAGATATAGTTATTTATAATTATAATCAAAAGATAGGTTTAATTGTTGAAATAAAATATAGGAACTTCATGCAAAAGATATATGGAATACAGCTGTAGTACAACCTGCTCAGAAAGAAACCACAAACTTTATTGAGTCTCACGACATAGCGTCAAACTGGGCAGAAGATTATCAAGAATGTAGCATAGACACTGTACAAGATATCAGTAAAGATATTGCTCAAACCAGAAAAGATGAAGATCTAAACTTTGCGCATTCGAAGTTTATGAAATTTATGAAACAAGAAGGTGGCATTCCAATAGAGAGCACTCAATTAGCTGGTCTGGATAGCGCAGAATGGGTAGAACAGTATCACACGGAAAACCAACAGAACACGAATGATGGTAGTACTGTTGACAATGGAGAAGAATATTTAAACAAGGTAGAAGAAGAATTGGGAGCTGCAGGCACTTGGGTGGACGAATATGTAAAAGAAAATCCTTCTGCAGGTATTACTAATTTTCTTGAGATATCAAATGATATAAACATATAAATTTTAACTTGTTAATAATTTAGATAATTTAGATGCATTGTGGAAGCGATTCCAAGATGAATGGGATAAAATATCTATGGATGATTCTTCTTCTTCACACCCGTGGGTATCGGAGTTTGACACATATTATGATCCATTTAACAAGGAATATCAATTTTGCGAGACAAATCCTATGAAGGATTTGCCGAATATTCTGGAAGAGGGCAAAAAACGATTGGAGGCGGGAGATTTGCCGAGTGCGGTGCTGTGTTTCGAAGCGGCTGTTCAACAGGATGAAAACAATGCCGAAGCCTGGCTTCTTCTTGGCAAGACACAGGCTGAAAACGAGCAAGATCCTTTGGCTATATCTGCCTTGAATCGTTGCTTGTGTCTGGAACCTTCAAACGGCGTTGCTCTCATGACGTTAGCCGCTTCTTACGCGAATGAATCGTATCATAAGCAAGCTTGTCTTACGTTAAAAGAGTGGTTATTAAAGAACGAAAAATATAAGCATCTAGCAAATACAAAATCTGCTCTAACCGAAGAGGAAAACATAACTTTTAGCGTATCCACCTTGTTATATGAGTAAGTGAAAGTGACTTAAAATCTCTAAATACAATAGAACATTTTTTTTTGTAAAAAAAAAACTATTTTGTTGCAGCAAAGTATATGATGAAGTGAAGAATCTATATATTCAAGCCGCAAGGATGAATCCGCGAGACGAAATAGATGCGGATGTACAGTGCGGACTAGGTGTGTTGTTCAACTTGTCCAACGAGTACGACAAAGCCGTCGATTGTTTCCAAGCGGCGTTACAAGTTCATCCTGATGTAAGTGTAAATTTCTATTTTTATTTCCGTTCATGAATTAGTTCAGACACATATATCTGCGAATACGCTTGTCTGAAAGGATCCCAGATTATGGAACAGACTCGGTGCCACTCTGGCTAATGGTCAGCGATCAGCAGAAGCTATAAACGCGTACCATCGTGCCTTAGAATTATCACCGGGATTTATTAGAGCGCGTTACAATCTCGGAATATCTTGCATCAATCTTGAAGCATACAAGTAAGTATATATTTTCTTATCATACTCTTTCTCGAACGCTAAAGATAATAACTTATTTGTCAAAAAAAAAAAAAAAAAAAAAAAAAAAAAGCTTTTAACAGCCTTAAATCAACAAGCCGCAGGAAAACATCCGCAAGCTAGCAGTATACCTCCGAAAGCTATGTCTAATACCATTTGGTCTACATTAAGATTAGTTTTGTCATTGATGCATAAATATGACTTGATAAAAGCCGTAGAGGAGAGGTAATATTTCATATAAATGTTTTGCAATTCACATTTCTAGAACAATTATTGCTTGTGACACACGCATATAACACTGCTTATTTTTTAGGGACCTGGCAACCTTAAATAAAGAATTTGAGATCATGTGAGTGAACGCAAATACGTCGCAGCGATCGCATAAAAGATTTATCGTTGTGTAGTTTGGGGTGTACAGGTAATCAATAAAAAAACGATAGCAAACATTTTTTTCCACGATATTCTAGCACAAGGTGTAATTATCCAAAAATATTTGGAAATATTTTGGACAATTAAACACAAAATACATATATGCAGAATATTTTCTCGACGTTATTGCGCTTTGTTTTATACAATGACTTTTCATTATTTTCAAGTTTAGATGTTTTGAACATATATAGTTTTGTTTTTGAGAATATAAATAATTGTATATTTATGGTAAAATCTCTTGGGTGTTAAATATATAAGTTATGGTATATTTATGGTATATTTATATATGCAATAGCATTTTTCAGAAAGATAAAACGTGTTGGATTCGAAATTTACTATTTTTATTTACACGTTTAATGTCATTGTTTTTGTAATTATGAAAGAAAGATCTATAAATATATATATAGACTTATAAATATATATATAAGTTTTTATATTAATATGTATGTAATTACTAATTATTTACACTTTGTTGAGAATAACAATTGTATATACGATCGAGGTATATATAAAAAGGTAAGTATACATAAAAAAAACAACTGCTGTATATTGTGTATATATTTATTTTTATAATGAATTATAAATATTATTCATTAATTATATAACATAATTAGATTTGTAATAAAGAGAAATCATTCCTAAAGGCACATCAAAGTTACATGATTTGTAACACTCAAAAATCGGTTACGTAAAACCTACTCGTTATGATCAACAAATATATCTGATAAAAACTATTTTAGTAAAATTCATTTTCCTAAAAACACATCTCTGTCCCAAAGCAGAAAGACTTTGATTTTGATATCTGCGACAAGAGTCTTGCGGCACAAGTCTTGTCTAGCGTTGTTTTAATATTGTATGATTGCTCTTTAAAATGCAATCAATATTAAAGTACGAAACGTTTTCCTCGCGTAAGAGCAAAACGTTGCACTTTGAGTTTTATAATTTTTTTTCGATATATATATATATATATATACTTTTATAGTAACTTTTGCGTATTTTAATTTATTGCGTTACACTTGCTTCGGAACAGATTTTTAGTCGCAATATAATATATCTATATAGAACAATTCAACAGTCAATTATAATATAGATGAATTTCAGTATTTGTCTTTTCGAAATATTTTATAATTAATGAAAGTTATCTAGTCGATAAAAATGCGTGCGTTAGCACAATTTCTATTCACTAACGAACATCGGTTTATGTTACTGTAGCAATCAGGAACATACGTCTGAAACTTTTGTAGAAACGGTTAAATTTGCGAGTACAAGAGAGTATGTGTGTGTGTGTGTGTGCATGAATAGTCTCTCTCTCCGATATTTGTAACATTATTAAAACGTGAAAGATATCGGAATTTATATTCGTCACTCCTGCATTATCACTTGTCTAAAAATTAGCTAGTAAGTAAATGATATTTAAAATGGAAACTTATCTTCACAACTTTAGCGTTGTCAAAAGTTGCTGCCCGGTCTCCATTATCAGTGACTTCACGTGATCCGCGTGCATAATTTGATTGCACATCTCGGTGCATCTTTGAAACGTCGCCATGTCGTCGCGAGGCAAGATGCGATGCAGACTCTTCATAGGCAAGGCGTGCGGTAAGTAATTTAAGATTTCTGTGAAAAATTGTGAGATTTTTAATTGTTTTGTTATTAAATGTGTTATGTATATCTTTACCTTTCATAATTTGCGTGTACAAGACTTGAAGTTCCGTTTGCGACGCTGACGCGGTGATTTTATCTCGTGTTAATTCAATGAGGTATTTCCACTCGGTATCTTTCGTATATTTGTCCTGAAACAAATAGAGAGAATGATATATGAGAATGTATAATAATATGCGAAAAAAAATACTTCAATAGGTGCACGTTGAAAAATACCTTCGCGTATTGTACTACAGCCTGCGGGCAATTGTCCATCAAAAGCGTCGTTACTTCTTCGTTATTCTGAATGCATAATGTCTTGAGAGATAAGCTTCCATCGATGTTTTGCGTTTCGAGGAACTGCTTGACCTCGTGCAAACACTCGACCGGCAGAAATTCGCACGACAATACCGATTGCAGTCTAAACAATTCCTTAGGTATAGTCTTTTCGGACTCGGACGCGAAATTCTCCAAATCCTTGAAATCGCTCATGTTGAAAATTCTTTGGTAATCTTTGGCGTACGGTGGCATCTTGTTCAGATAGTTCGGTCGATACTTGGCGAACATGAAGTACTCCTTGTCGTTCTCCTCTTGATCCTCTTTGGTCTCAGTCTTATAAACTTTTGTTTGAGTTAATTTGCCTAAGTACGAACGTACCAACAGCTTGAAGGCCTCGACGAGAGCGAAGTCCGAGCGTATCTGATTTTTATTTATGATCGGCGGCCACTCTATCATTGTTTTCGAGCTTAAATAATTGTGCAAGTACTTCTCGAGAAATACCTGCAACGTGGCAGCCGCGTTGTGCCCGTCTCTGCCGACCCGCGACGGCAAATACTCCAAGAACACTTGTATAACCTGATGCAACGACAACGCGCTCTCATCTTCTATTATCTGTATCAGCATGTCCGCGAAGGTGACGTTCTTCATGAGCATTAAGATACCAGCAAAATCGGAGAAGGTCGGTATTATGGGACTTTTCTTCTTCACCGCAGTCACGTCGAACAGCAGTTCCCAGCGCTCCAAAACGATCTGCTTGATACATTGCACAGAAACCGGCTCCAACGCTTTTTCCGCTTGTTCCTGCTTGTCCGCCTGAATGTACAGCAGCGCCAGGGCGAGTTTAACGGTGTCGTCAGTCTCGTGCGTCAGAAGAAGACTTATCAACTTCTCGGTGGCGTATTCTCTCAACACCGGACTACCAAAAATCAATTTCAACAGATCTACCTTGTCTAGCTTGCAAATAATTTCTATAATGTTGTACCCTTGGAACAGCGCGTCCGCCTCGGATCCGCTCTTCATTGTGAGCAATGCGTCGGTCAAGAACGTCAGGAGTCCTGGCGCGTCCTGACTACATTTCCTCGACAACACCTCCGAAGGCTTCAGCCCGGACATCTTATAATAGGGAATACACAAATCCCAATCCGATTCAATCTCTGATCGTATGTAGTAGTCCGCGAGCAACGCGCAAGATTGATTGTAGAGATTCTTCAACTTGAGATCGTTCTTGTGCGTCGCATCGTCAAATTCCTCGTTGTGCAGACCGTGAGAAACGTCCTTTGCCAAGCGTATCAACGCGTGTGCTTCTTCGAGCAAGTGTCGATAGGTGCTCGGACTGGAGGATTTGTGATTCTTCGCCGCGTTCAAGATGTCGAAGTAAACATTCTCGAGCTTCGGGAGATTTAAAGAGTACATGGTCCACGAACAGTCCGCCTTGGCCAGCAGAACTATGTAGCTTCTCGTGTGCAACAGTCTTTGTATTCCCAGAAACGGTCTCAGGCCGATCAGACTCACCGGCTCTGTGACACTGGGACAAGTCATCTTGGCGCCGTCCGCGCAGTTCGACAGCTTCGCGATGTGATGAGAAAGACGTAACGTGTAGGACTCGAGACCAGCCTCGGTTAACGCGTGTAGTATTGTGTGCTCTAACGCTACTTGGTGAACAGGCGCGGTGAACGGATAAGTGGTCAGACACGTCGCGTCCAGAGAGCCGTTGCTCGTTGCCAAGAAGTGATACAGGTATCCCTCCTGCGTGGTGCAAACGAAGCAACTTACACCCTGCAGATGTTTGTATCTGTCGGACTTCAGCATGGACTTCTTCACACCTGTGGTGTTGCACTCCTTTTTTACGTACAACGGCTTCAGCACCAGAGATCTGAAAACTTCTAGAATTCCATCTACCTTGACATTATTATCACCGGCGTTAATTTGTAGACATAGTAAATTTTTTATCGCGTAATTCTCCGACCAGCCAACATCGGGCGAGGTTGTTTTGATGAAGATTCTTACGTCGGCCGAGTTCAACGTGAAGGGACTGACGGCGTGTCCCGGTCCGGCTCTTTCTAGACTTATCGACGGAAAACTCACCGTTAATTGTTGCGAGGCGGGATCGACAACTCCCTGTCCGATTAGTCTCTGCATCTCATCTTTCTCGTTGTATATCAAACGCTCCCAGTCTATGTAATTTTTATTGCTACTCGGCTTTGTTTTGTTGAGATCATTTATTTCTAGCTTGTTCCATATGGTTCCCTTTGTGCTTTTGTGTTTCTTATCTCTAGGTTTCGCGTTACTTGTCGCTACCGTGTCGATATTTTCGAGAGTCACAGACTGACAGTCTTGATCTACGGATTTGCGTCTTGTGTTTGCACTTTGCGGCGACACGTCTTCATTTCCAAGGCTATTTTCTACGAGAGACGAGTCCGTCGATATGGACGTCTTGTCGACAGAAGATGAATTTGTGGAGGCTAAGGAGCTAAGTTGGTCGATATCCTCGTACATCGAATTCGTGAGACGGAAAACCGATAAATTTGTGCTATCCATGATTGCTATAAAATCCTCTACGATTTCCATGTGCGTAGGTGCGAATGTGAATCCGAGCGACCACGGTCTGGGCTCGAAGTCGATGAACTTCATTTTTGATACTTGTTGAGTTTCGATCTTGAACTCGTGCAGAATAGCGCTGTTCTCCGAGGCCACCAGCAGATTACCGGTGTTCTGGCAGCAAGCGATCAACGTGGGCTGCACATTTAGAGGTAGCTCTATCATCTCCAGGCTGTTCAACGGTCGATTTAAACTCGGCGTGACGCGGCCGGCGATCCTGGCCCGCATCGGCTGGCTCTGGTCCTTCACCGCGGCCCAGTTCACGTAAATCCTTACAAAATTAGATGTGACTCTGTTCGCGTGATTATTGCTCACGGTGTCTCTGAGATATTTTGATTCCAGCGTGACAACATAATCTCCCTTGGCGCAATGTGCCATTTGATTGATCATGTCCACTGTGGGAAAAACGGTATAAAGTTTGACATCCGAGTTCATCAGCTCCCACACCTCCACGCAGTGCGTGGGCAGCGCAAGCAGAAGCATCTCGCGCGACTGGTTGGTCGTGGCCGTGCACGTAGCCGTGGGCTCCTCGATCTGGGTGACATTCTGCCCCAGGAAGTTGTGCACCGTTATCACGCGCACCATGTCTGCGCTTTCTTTTCCTGAGCAAGTAAGTAAGTTGTTTTTTTTTCTTACGTAGCGTGACAGCTGTGACAGTGTTGCCTTCGTTGGCCGAGTGTTGTCGTTTTTCTTCGTTGACAGTTACGTGTAAACGTCATAACTGAGCATTCGTGTCGATGTCATCCGCGGGTGTGTTGCACGTCGTTGTCTGCTGCGCAACACTGTGCGTGTATGTGTTAATAAAATATGGCTCAACGCACGGAATCGACGCGATTCACCTGAGAATAGTCGTTCCGGTGCACGGCGAAGCCTTCAATCAACGAGATCGCGTCCAATGACATTCTGTCGATCGTGTTTCCGTGAATACAAAAGTGACACACGACGACGCGATATAACGTAATGCACAGGAGGACAAGCAGCGTCAATGAGCGCGATCGCGCGATACGTCTTCAGCCATCGGCATTATGCTCGAGATCATGTTTTACCCGGAAGGAATTATCTAGTGGATGAGGAACATGGACGCACTTGGTCAAGTTGACACATTTGACACTTCGCGACGACTGTGGCGCCGTCGCAATTAAACTGGTTGTAAGTGGAACTAACTATCAATATGGTGCCAACATCAGCGCAATTCAAATATTTACTCTCGTAATTTCTCAATATATACAACACGCAGTATTTACAAAATACTTGGATTTGTAATTAGCCAGTGATATTAAATTAAATTCTTTTTTTTTTTATTGTGTTATTATAATTCAAGTATACTATACAGTGTTCTTAGATAAGTAATTGTTTACACGTATCTAAATTAATTGATTTAAAAGTCAGTTCTGGGATTTTGTCTGCTTTGTTTAAGTTGCGAACGAATTCTCTTCTCGTACAATCTTTCTCTAGCAGCTCTCAGCAGATTCTTTCTCTTTTTTTCTTCTGATTCGGGCGATGGTTCGGGTGGAGTTACCAGAGTTCCTCGTATCAGTGTTCTCAATTTCTCAAGAGCATCTGCTAAGTTCAAATGCTGTGATCGCGTTATGTCTGACTTGATTATCAGATAACCGTCCTTGTTTATTTTATTTTTACACTGAAACAACAAATTTCATAGTTATGAGACTCTTCTCCATGTATATAGAAATTTCATCTTCTTAATTACATATCTTAAGTTGATTAATAATTTATCATTTCAAAAGCAGTTACTCACTTGTTCTAGTAGCTTTGTTCTTATGTCTTCTGAGAGCCAAGTAGCAGTGCTTACATGGAACCTCAGATCTACTTTGGTGTTCACACGATTCACATTTTGTCCACCTGGACCCTTGCTGGCACTATATGTTACTTGCACTTTGTCTATAGGTATGTAACCACTAAATTTTGCTTTGGGATCAGGTACCTGAGAAGCAAAAGTAACAAATTATAGTCGGGTTGTGTTGTGATTATGTTGTATTAACCCCAACATTGAAACAAATGTGTGTGTCAATAACACAAATAAAAATATCACAAAATAAGATTCACTACAACTTATATTTACTGTGCTGGTAGTTCTTAACGTATATTGTGCACTAACAAAGGTTGGAGTGTACAGATTTTGCTTGCTTCCCGGATACAAATTCTCCAGCGATATGGCACTTTTAAAACTGAGAAATCTGCCGAGACTATTACACGACAGAGTTTGTGGTTTAACGTCGCTCTGTAAAATCTTCAAACATTGTCTCCCAACAAAATTCATCTTGCTTCTCGCATCAATCTTCTGCCTTTTTTTCGATAAAAAAAACAATTACTTCCAAAAATTAAGGTTAGAGAAAGATTTAAAACCGACTACCTTCATTCACTGCACGCTAACGCCCTCACCAGTGTCGCGACCGTAATAAGAAACATAACTCGCGGAGTGACTCGGACGGAGGAAAGTCGGGAGAAACCTCGTCGGCGATTTATGAATGTTTGCGGACGTTTTTCTCTGCACATATTTGCGGGAGCAGTTTGACAATTGGTAACGACGTATGTATTTTTCATATTTTTCACATTCTTGAATCGATGAATCGCACGAAACGATTTTTCGTAGCGAACTTTTCCCTCGCCTTTTCTCTTTCGAATAGCTATACGTTCGGTACTATAAATTTTTCTCGGAAACGTCGGAGATGTAAAAACCGTGACTGAAACTTTTGCGCAACTTTTTCAAGATAAAAGATCCACACAAAACAAAAACTTCTTTAAATGTCCATTAGAGATTCGCGGCTCCATGCGATATCTAATGGACGTCTAATGATAAGTTCTGCGGATTTTTGTTCTTCGTGTGAGAAGCGCTCCGACCTCTTGCGAACGCAAAAAATAAAAATATATATTAAATATAATAAATTTAATATATATGTACATTTCTTTGACTTGCGTCAGAAGCTAAAAGTTTAAACTACGCGGATTAATATCTCGTTTCGATAATTGACTGACAGCCGGCCATATCGCTTCGCGGTCGCGCGAAGACCTTTAACGGGCTTATTGTGTTGTGTGTACGCTTTAAGTATTGGCGCAATCGCGCGATTTTGCAACCGCGGGGTTGCGGCACTAAGTGCATTCTGAAAATCACGGTAATAATAACTGACGTGAGCGATCCTCCGCAAGGACACGGAACTCTTTGCGCGACGCGGCTGTGTTTTTCCCGGTGAAATATTGTGACAAGGCTATCCCGCTTGTCTTTTGCAGGTTAATGCTCCGAGGCGAAAAACCGCCGATCGTTAACCAGTCAGTATTCGTATTTTCACGATCTATCACGAGCAAGAATTGCGAACGGGTCGAATAGCTTCTTGCGTCGCATCGTCATGGATGGAATATGGTGGAACATTAACCCTTTTACACCCGCGATCATTTGTCGTCCGATAATGAGCGGAGGAGAAAACAAGGCCTGGTTCTTTCGTGCAACTGCGGTAACGAGCAACGGTAAGTCGTAACGCTTGTGAATTGTAAATTTTTGGTTTACGCGAATCTAATTACTCTTTGGTTTTTAGAACCGGTGTCTCGTCAGCTCCGATTGATCAGCCGATCAAGATTCAATAATTCATCGATGGTAAGTCCAGATCTCTTACTTCTCATGTCGTTGAAGCTCGGAATATTCGTCGAGCGAACAAATTTATTTCGACTATGACGTTCCGGGACTTCTTTTGCAACAAAGTGAACACATTTCATCAGACTTCTTGATACGTAACGAGACTTTTACTTTTTGGAACAAAGTTGTACACTTCGTTAATGCAGGTTGGTGAAGAGAAGAGTGTTTTGACATGAGAGATATATAATAATCAATTTTTTATAACCATATACATAAGATAATGCGGTAAAAGTGTTTTTTTTTTTAACGTTACTGCTTGATAGACGCGAGGTGTATTTTTCCGACGTTTTGAACTTCAACGATTATTATTTTCTCCATGATAAAAGAGCAATTTTGTAACATTTCTTTTATGTATTTTTTAAGAAATACTCTCTAAGATAGTTATTTTATATAAAATATCTTGCTGGGCACAAGCATGATAATAAATTCTACAAAAGTGAAAGAAGAAAAGCATTCCTCGAGAATCAACTGACAAGAGGCTTTCGGTGTGAGCTCATGCACTTAAGAATCAAGTTTTTCCTGTACAAGTTTAGGAAGACTCTAAAAGTGCTATTTCTCTTAACGTAAATGATCAATAAGCGAGAGATAATACACGGTAGCGATGTTGTGGCTCGCGTCTCTCGCGATTAATTTAGCGGAACGTGTTATACCTACCTATGTGTGCAAGCGCGCGCTTTTATATAATATATTGAATCTGTCGATTCCGCGCGCGCAAAGGGATGACGCAACGTGCACATCTCACGTAAAGATTTTCCCGCAACGCCGTTAGATAACGGGACGGCTGTCGTCGTTGTCATCGTTGCGTTCGAACAACGGATACTCGGCGCGAACGCGCGCGCGGTCCTTCGCAAGAGCTGGGGAAGAAAAATATTAGCGTATTGCACAATTTGGCGCGTGATCGCAGTCCGATGGAACGTGCGGCTCTAACCGTGCACATGCATTTATTAAGCGAATATATCCGCGATCTACGCCGATACCGCTTCGTGCGCGCGCGAATAATCGCGTGTTCGATTAAAACGCGCGCCGCTAAGCGAGATGTCGATTTACGGTCGACTGGATGCGGAGCGATTACAAGCCTGCTTGGGGCTTCGGATCTATTATGTGAAATCAGTATTATTGCAATTTTGTTACACATTTGCATGTAATTCGATTAAACGCGCGGCGAAAGAAGATGTATCGAAGATGTGTGTGGTAAAATCTGATATCATTGTTTTGTCGCGCAGAAACTTTGCCCAACAGTTTATTTCTTTAGAAAATTTAAACTGTTTCGTATTTTTCGCAGAATCACTTTTTAAGTCACTTTATTTCCACACACAAGATATCAAGTTAATTAAATAAATTTCGTAGTTATTGTAGATTTGCTCAAATTAAACTCTTATTAAATTTTGACGCTAAATTGAAACCAGATTATGCAAAATATGTAAGAAAACAAAAAAAAAAAAAAAAACCGCGCGAATATATTAGAAAACTTCAATTTTCTTTCTCGCGCGAACGAATGATTAACTTCTCGATAGCATTGTTCGATCACATCGGGCAAGAAATAAAGTTTAGATCCGGTTCCGCGAGCGGAACACGTGAGACGACGACGACGCCTCTTCGCCTGCATAATTGATTATGAAAAATACCGGTAGATCATGTATATACACGTCGTCGTCGTCGTTGTATACCAGGAACAATCGCATCACGCGATTAATTAGAATAAGATACAACGAAATCATTAATTCACTCGACATTCCCTTCTGACAATGTAATCTGAAAAGTTATAATCATTTGCATGAGAGAAGTCTCATCGCGGCGATGTGTCATTACGAGCACCGTGACTGTGGTTTTTACCTATTCAGTAGTGACGCTAATAACGAGACTGTTAACCGTCCAATGACGCTTGTAACGAGACTTGTCAGTACCAATTATGTTGCGTGATTCGCAGAGGCATGAATTTCATATGTGAGTAACATACTCGAGAATTCGAGGCAATAATTATCCTCGACAGTTTTTCATTCGCGTACATTTTTTCGGGAGGGATTTGTTTTTGTCTAGATATTTTCGACCGCGGCAAACTACATCGAAGTTCATTTTTAACCCTTTATTTATTTCTAATTTTGTTTTCAATTCGCACGATCTGCGAGCACCGCGCGCAGATCAACAATTATCCGATGATCAATCGGAAAACACGAGACGTATAGTGCGCGCGGAATAAAAAACAAAAATAAAATAATTATTCCACAACTTATTGTTGTCGCAACAATACTTTCTCTTGACAATGACGGAACGCATATATTTATAGAGAATACGTGCGCGGCTTGCGCGAACACGTGCGCGACTGTTTGACATTTCTGCGACGAGTAGCTGTAGGAAGTAAATTCGTGAAACCCGCGGGACATTTAACTTTTGTTGTCATAGAGCATGTAGCCGGAAAGTTGCGTGTCGATATTTACCGCAGTTGACTATCTCAGATTGCAAATAATATTTCACTACAGGTTTCTGTATATTTTTGCGACTGAAACAATGTATTTACAAGCAGATCTTGCGCGCACGCCTGAGGAAAGTGAAATAATGATACACGCCGAACGAAAGCGAGCGTGTACAATGAATTTTTCGAAATTTCTCTTGAAATTACACGCCGCAATGATGCGGAGGAGAAAAAAGATGACTTACATAACGTCGCCGTTGTTTTTTTCGACGAATTTAAAAAAAAAAAAGGGCACGGATGATACGTTTCTCGCATACTATTAAGTGGACGATGTTTCGAGACGGAGGTTTGGTAGAACATACATATGCTTAGATATTTTTATTGCGATACATATTTACAACTGATTTAATTCAATACAGCTGATTTCTCACGTTCCAAAATTCGATGATGAAATGAGAATTCTTTTCGGATTGCTCGTTGGCCTATTTCGCGGGAGAGTCGGTCGGTGTTTATTCCACTTCAATCGCGGATTCCGCTTTGAACCGGTACGTTCATGCCGTGATACGTTTGCCATAAAGAATCTCATGCGTTTCTACGATGTTACGACGTAACGTCACGGATCAGATGCGGGTTCAGGGAGTTACGACGAATATTCCTCCCGTTCGCGTGGGGGACATAAACATTAGTTATATCGTGACATTTCTACCTGCCGCGTTTTTTGCCAGCTTGATTGCCAGCCGGGAAATGCTCGACCTTTCCTCCAAAGAGGCAGAGGCCGGTGATTAGGACAGTGGTGGTAATGTAGACGTGACAAAAGAAATAAAATAAAATGCCCGACGCGCGAAAACAGGATGCGCGCGAACCGGCGCGTTTAACATATCAATGCAACGCGATTTCGAGAGATTGAAATTCACGGAAAGTCGACGTTTTTTTCTTTGATAAATAAAGGAATTATCATATTATTTGGGAAAGAGAGACGTTTTGTTTCTGGGGAAACACCGCTGGGCGCTCGAAAAAATAGGGAATTTGGTCGCACGATCTTGGAACAGATCGAAGACCGAGCGTCTCTCGCAATAAATCTTCGCGTTGAACAGTGAAAAGAAAGCGGACACACGCATTTGTGTACTGGGAATTATCTTTTGTGATCTCAGCTGTGGGGGAGAGGAGGGAAAGAGGGATTTCCAAGTGAGAATTGTTCTATTTTAGAACGGGCCGAAGGTCGGTGTGTGTTAACGACACCGCGTGTTGACGCGAGGCGAACGGAATGTCTGATATTACTCGGAGTTCGGACACGTAAACTTGTAGTTCCGCGTCATCGCCCATGTATCGACGTTGTTAAGGAACGTTTATATCCTGCATGCGCGCCTTCGTATCGCGTGTGACATAATTGTCAAGGTCTCTCTCTCGCCGGCGCTTTATATCACATGAATACCACCTAAACGCACAAATGCGCGCGCGTAGGCGTATGCAAAATATTATTTGTCCGGGAAGCAGGCGCGAGTGTGATTACATTACAGAAACCGCGAACAATGTCAATGGAAAAATCACGGACAAGAACCGTTTGTTGATGCGAGGCAAACTATCTTCGCTTCTTTGTGTTTCCATAACGAGCGAAGAAGGTGAGAGATTAATCTCTCGCCACGCGGCATTATCAAAATTGCACACCCGGTTGCCTTCGAGCGGCAAAGCCAGAAACCAGGAAATGTTTCCGTGCGGTTTTCTCGGGCCTTGATGTTTATTTTCAAATCGCCGTTTTCTCTCAAGAATACCGTGATCACGAGAACCTGAGGCCGAGTTTCAAATTTGTATTTGCCGCATATGGCAGGAAAACGAGCGGGAACACACGCGACGACGACGACGACGATCTCGCGCACAAATTGACCGCGGAAAGTAAAGTGAAGACGGGCGCAAAAAACCAGGAAGACGCGCGAAACACGGAAAGACCGAGAGGAACAATCGCGAATTAGTTCGTATCCTGGCGAGCGAAGATTTATTATCGATGCACGCGGATGAATTGCGAAAAAAGTTGCGCCTATCTCGATAATCATTTAATGGCCGATCCTAAGGAATGACAAGAACCAAGCCCGTCTCTCTCACAGCCGTGCGGCTGCATCTCTCGCGCTTGCACGGCTTGCGCAAGATATGCTCCTCGTTGACGCTACGTTCCCGATCTCCGTGTTGTACAGTATATCTATTTGGCCGAGCCTGGCATCATTTCACAGGGGGAAAACGTTGACTAATGCGCGCATACCGGCAGAAGATGCGCCTCTCTCGCGAGAGTGCAATCGCGCCGCGAATCAGATTTTTTTTTTGTTTTTTTAAGCTTTATTCACATTGTGTGTGTGTGTGTGTATATGTATATATATGTATTATCAATAATTTATTATATATATTAGTAACAATTGTGTGTTAAATCAGATTCATGGAAATGAATATCAGAATATCGTAAATTATTTCTGCGCGTACGTACACACAGAGATTATAATAATATCAAAAGAAAACGGAGTTTGCGACAAATTCTTTCTTCACTTAATTAATATTCACTTAATTAATATTTCGCTCGGTAGATTACCGAAAAATGGACTTAATAGAAAAACTTTGCGAAACTAAAATCAATCTGATTTGACAATTAGTTGATCATAAAGAAAGTGCGTCACATCGTTAACGTCACAGTTTTAAAAATAATTTCTGTGTGTAATTCTGATTTAACACAATTATTGCTTCAGTACAAAATGAAGATGGAATGCGCATAGCGGAAGCAAAGCGGAGCGCAGAATGCGGGTGGCAAATCCGTTACGTAATACGAAACGTGCATGTTTCTTTTTTTTTTTTTTTGCTGCTGGTACGCCGCTAATTTTCTGAAAATAATTACGTGGATAATATGAATCAAGCTTTAGAGCCGAGAAGAAACAGCGCGGCAGCGTTACGAAACACAGGGATGTCTGCGGCGAAGAAGCGGGTCAGTGCACGAGTCGTTTATGTCTCTCCATCAGTTCCTGGCCGCTTCCTGCGGCAGTTTCGCATCTTATCCTCCCTCTTCCTCGTTACGTTTCAACTCCGATCTGTATTGCATCTGAGAACTAAAAGACTAATCAACCGGGAGATTTCAATTTGCAGATTCTCTCGTAAAGACTCGCCTCGTCGTTTTACGCACGGATTATAGAGAAATTTCGTCTTGCACGCACAATTTCGAAAGCAGTAGTTATCACACACCTCCTCTCTCTCTCTCTCTCTAATGCATATTTATGCGTGCATTCGATATGAGCTCGCGCGGAGAAAAAGAGAGAAAGAGAGTTAGTTTTCAAAAAGACGAAGTTTACGAATTGGAAAAAGAGACGCGTGTCCTTGTCACGCGCGAACTTATGTCAGTCCTTGAATAACTTGGAATTGAATTCCTTCGAGAAGATATTGACCTCCTTCGTTCTGTGGCAATCGGACTTAACGACGTCGCCGCGGCGACTAAACTTTTTCCAATCTTTTAATATTCGATACATCTTCCCGTCGCTCCATGCACGCGCGCGCGCGCGTTTGCGAGAACGGGCATTAAATATGTTAAAAAAATCTCTTCTTCTTGGCACGCAAGATTTCGCTCGGAAGATCTATTGCCCTGTTTTTAACATCGCATTTTTTCTCTTTTGGCGACGATCCGCAACCTTTTGCTGTAACCGTCTTTTTCCTGTTTGCGGACTGAAGAACTTGTAACATATGTGTGGGTGTGTGCGCAGAATAAAATTAGATTGGCAGAAAAAAATTACATTCTTGAATAAATTTAGAAGAGTCGTTAATTATACGGTTTAGGTGATTAATTATTACGTTTTAATTGATTATTATAGAATATGAAATATCGACGCGACGATGGTTTATACGATTCTACCGCACATCCATAATTCTCTCAGTAAAATCTGATGAACCTCGCACGTTTTAATCAAGAAAAATAATGTAATATCTTATATATTTCTTTATTTTCAAATGACACGAGAGGGTTATCTAAAATATAAAACAATCATTCGTAACGGTGTAAATTCAGATGAAGAAAAAATTTAAAGAAATTTCACTTTTTAAACAAATAATATTTTTAAGATATCGATGAGATCCTAAAACATTGCAATGCGACTCTCACTCTTTTTTTCTCTCTCTCTCTCCCTTTCTCTCTTAAATCTTTTATTTGTCCAAAGAAAAATTGAGCAATTAAACCTGTGCAACGCTTAAAAAAATGATAATTCAACAGGTATACATGCAAACTTTCGCAGAATTCCTGTCCGCTGCTCGCCGCCCGATGAAAGTAAATCGGACGAGAAACATTCACGGATTGTCGTCTGTGTGACATATCTTGATTGAGCCGGTTTCTAGTAGTCTCGTGACACACCTCACGTAGATATTATATACCATCGCGAGTGTGTCTCTGAAAGTATCATGTTGTGGTACTTCAGAATCGAGTGGGAAGACGAAATGGTAGATCTCAGTTCTCGAAAATAATTTTCATACATTTTTGTTAGTTCCGCGTCGCAGAACACATCTTCTCGCAAAATAAAGATCAACACGTGTGTTTTATCTTTATTGCTGGACTTTTTACTTTTTAAACGTCGAATATATATATCTTTGAACAAATGTTATTTAACATAATTTATTCCCTCAATTAATTGTAATTGATTAATTCATGCGATATAAATAATTTATTAAAATCGATCGAACAATAAGAAAAAAAACAACATATATTTCTCTTGTGCCAAAGTCGTTCCAGGCTAATCGACAGAACACAACACCATTTAATTATCTATCGCGTTGTAGATGTGTAGCTATTAATTAAAGAAACCGTGGAACCAGGAAGCGTATATACCATTCGACTGAAAATTGCGCTCGATCAATTTAAACCCGCGACTTTCGCTCGGCTCGGCCCGAGCGATGGTGCTGTGATAATAACATGGTGATTGTTAGCACGTCGCGCTTCGACTAACGACGAATCTCGCATTAAATCATCTCTCGATCGCAAGCGGCTCGATCGTGTCTCGAAAGAGGGATGAAAACTACGATTAGGGCAAACGACGCGCGCCGGTACGAAATAATATCACTCGCATGCTCGTCACATATGGATCGCCGTATAGTCATTGAGTAACGCTCGTAGTCACTCTCACTATTGTTGATGCGGGCTCGTGTGACATACTGACACATAAAAATCGAATTAACGCCTAGTACGATGACCATTCCAGGACTGACACAACGTTCGTATAGAAGCAACCGAAAACACAAAACGTTCGAAGTGCGTGTGCGATGTATAACGATTAAAGAAAATTCCTTTTCCCTTCTTCTCTTATCCCCCCCTCTATTACATATTCTCAAGAAAAGTATGAAATTTCGTAACTGCGCTTCTCCGCGTCACGTAAACGAGCACTTGGTGTTCGGTCTCGTCGACAACATATGTGAAAGTAATAATACGAAGTGACGAGTGTAAGTTTTTTTATCTGCCGGGATTTGAAACCAACGACGTTAGATGAATTAAAAGGGAAATTTGCTCGAGATATTTCGTTATGGAATTTTTAATTCTGATCAAGACGCGCGAGAGTAAATACTGTCTCAATTACATGTACGCAACTTTATAGAGGTGCATCAAAATGTGTATCACTGAGTACGTCTCTGAATTATATTATTTTATTTTTAAGATTGGAAATTTTTAAATAGAAAGTTGAATCTGTATTAATACAACTTTCAAAAGAAAACGAGTAAATTTTGAATTTTACTAAGATATTATTACAGTCTCTTCCTCTTAAGATCCGTCTTGATTTTTATATAAAATCATCTTATTTTCACACACACACACAATAATAATAATCGTCGATTTAAATATTTATAAAAAATCCGAGTTTCGAACTTTCAATTTTCAACTTTTTCATCTCGACTCTCTTCCTGTATTAGATGTATGCATCTGGTTTCTCAGTTCTATCTTTATCTTTTTTAGCCGACCGTAGTTTCGTTGTAATTCATTCGATTTCTACAGACAGATCTCTCCTCCGCAATTGCGGATTTGCTCATGAGTATTTTTCGACTCCTCTTCCCTCCTTCAAAGGTCAAGGTCACAACGTGACATCGCACTTCCAGTCCGATACCACGCTTGTTCGAAGACACATGTCCCAGTTACTGTCTCCGTGTCCTTGTTTGATCAAGGTTTGGTAATTTTTAATCGAGCGAGAAGGTGAGAGATTGGGAGGAAGAGAAGCGTTCGAATTAAATAAAGGTTAAACAAACACGTAAATTATCTGCGTTTATATGAACGTAAAAAACGTAATATAATGAATCAATAATTAATTTCATACTTTTTAAAAGAATTTATTATATCTACTGTACGTATATTATTATTTTTTAAATATATATAATTAGTATAATATATATAATTATATTCTATATAGTACATATAATATATATTTATAAATATATTGTATTATAAGAAAAAATTAATAATATCCATTCTTTATATAAATTACCTTTTGGTTTTCTCATAAGTTGATTATAAATCGCATCAACTAATCGAATTAATTAATAATCCAGTTTACAATATAAGCGTTTATATTTTCCATTTCTCTCTGTAATATAATGTCCACAATTAACACATTAAAAGTCTCTGACGGTTTATTATTTCACGGTCTGTTAAACGTAGCTATCGAAAGGATTAGTATAACGGTTAGAAATACATTCGCTTGTACAATGAGACAGTGTCAACGTTCTTTAGAGTTCCGCAACATTGTCGCAAAAAACATAAAATTAACGATTAGAATATATACGTCCGACATTCCCCGATTTCTTCGCGCGGCATTTACGTTACTTCAATATCTGTGCGCCTTGTATTACACTTTGCTCATCGTTTCCGAGAATTTTTGTGATCCTTCATTGTGTGTGTGATTCATCCTCGAGAAAATTGTACGGCGTGCCCGTCAACTTGTTGCGTGTGTATCTTGACGTTCTCTCGGAATAAGAAGAAAAAAAAAAGGAATTAGGCACCGATTTATCAGTATATCCGTTCGCAAGATGTGCGGAGAAGCACGTCACATTCTCGCATTGGTGTTACGCAAACGAGAGATTTTAAATCCCCACGTGACTTCGAAGGCCTGTTCTTGTGAAACATCGGAGATTCCGAAATTGAGACACGAATTAGACATTGAACGTCGTCGAAGCCTTCCGAGAAATAAATCATCACTAGACCGTGCCGTCGTCATCGGAAATGCTTCTTTCTGATATACAATAACAAAAATATGATAAATAATATAAGCTAAATTCAATTTAAAAAGAGGTCAAACGCTGAGTTTTGTTTTTCATGCAAAACAATTTTTATTTCTGCAATCTGCTACCATAAGACATTTAATTATTTAATAAAATACGTTATTTTTTCACTTTACCAATGAATCTTCACGGATCGAAACGTATAGTGTCACGTTAGAGAGATCGTAGAAACAACCATATTTTGCGCAAAAAATAGCAAATGTCTATTTTGTTTTCTTTTGCAAAAACGAAAGATTCACGAATTTCCCAGCTTGCAATAATTTTCTGTCTCTCTGCACGCGCGTCCGCAAATTTACAAAATTCCATTTATTCATAAATGCCCGATTAGGAATTGTATTATTCAGATTCTACCCTGTACTTTATAAAGGGGTTGATTACATGGAAACCGATGTGGCTGCCGACAACACACGTACAATAACCTTCGTTATCGCGCTCGTTTTACAACGAACGTAAAGTAAATGTAATAGGAACCACCGAGCTATTATCTTCCGCATCGGCTGCCGTATGAATACGGCGGTTTGCATGCATCCAGGTAGAACTACCTATTCTACCCTCCCACGCCGAAACTGCCTCTTCGGCTCGTTCGCGTTTCATCGTCGTTTCTTGTCAGGCGTGCGATGCATCAACGCTTGCCCTTTCTCGCTCTCACTGCCGCGCAACTTTGACGTACGCCGAACCGCGCTCGTTTCTTCCTTGTTCATCAGCCGTGTCTGCGCATCTTCGGTCTTGCTCGGTGCAGTACTTTTGACGTGTCTGCGAGTCGTCTGTCTCTCTCTCTTTTTTTCTCTCTCTCTCTCTCTCTCACACTCTTACCTGATCGTGCCGGTATATTCCCGCTCGACGCTGCGGCACCTCTCGCTTTCACTTGCCGCGTGGTTGTACGAAGAGGAGGCTATCACGACGTTCGCTACGGGCCTCAGTATTCGTCGAAGAGTCGTTCGAGAGATACACGCGTTGCGATCTCTCTTGATGTTATTCATTACACCGCACCGCGCGGCACTGGTTTTTAACGCGAGATAAAATAAAAGACTCGAGTGAGAAAGGGAGCGAGTCACGCGCGCGAAAAAAATTTTTCGCCCGGCGGATTTTTTCATTCTTCGTTCCGCCGCGCCGAAAGCGGAACAACGACGGGATCCGCGGCGTGCGCGGAAAACAAGCACGCGATTCTAAGGGAAGGCAGAGGAAAAGGCTGACACACAGAAATGGTGACAGTTGGTTGGTCGTGGTAAGAAGTTGCACAGTTTTTAGTTTTTAATTCTCGCTGATTGTGAAAAAAAAAAAAAAAAATTAAAAATTCTTTTCTTGAAGTAGATTTTAAAGATTGCATTGAAATTGTTGCGAGTATCTCAGAGAAGGAGAGAAAGAGAGAGCTCGTGTCAATTTTTATCGCAATTGAAGTAATTGTTCGGAAAAATGATGACAATTATTCTTCGAAAGCAACCGCTGCGGATCTTAGCAGAAGAGCTGACGGGTTCATCGATAGATACGTTACGTAGGAAACGACGATTAGTATGAGTTAACGCTTGTCACGAGGACAGCCAAGTGTTCCGGAGTAGCATGTAAAAGTAACTTTCTAATAGTTGAACAGTACCCCATCATTCACTTGTTAGGAAGTTAGTAAATTAGGAAGTCTGCTCAACTTCAGAACCATCAACTGAAGTAATCGTCTTATTTAATTAAACACATATGCTTTTCTTTTGTATAAAAGTCGTTACGAACTGAGAAGAGAGAAAAAAAGAGACGAAGAGGAGTTCAAACAAATTTACGTAACAAATTTTCTTTTAAGTGTGTTTTAGATCAGAGAAAATGAAGAAAGATCGAACAACCCGCATGTCACACAAGGTTTTCGTCGGTCAAACGATAATCTTGTTTCGTAAAAAAACGAATAATTGTTAACATTCTACATCACATTTTTACTAGTTTATTTATAAAACGAATAAAAAACTTGTTTACATATGTAATGACTATTTCCGGATTGCTAAGTTTTCCTGTTAGATCACGTTAGATTCACGTTGTATGTTAATGCGTGATTCTTTATTCGATAACATCTGCCGCGTAGATGTTATCGAGTAAACAATAAACAGCGGAATAACAATATTCAGTATTTCTTCATTTATCTCGTTTCTGAAAAAATTCAATTGATTACAAATTAGTTGTAGATCTCAGACTGATAATTATTCTAGAACTACATTTTTTTTATCAAATGGAAATATGTTGGCGCTTTATTACGATTAATTAATCTGCAGTGTGCAAAGAAAACAAAGTAAAAACATAAAATTTATATTTGAAAATTTCCACTTCTTACAGCGATAAAAGTCACCTAAGAAAACCTTCTGTTCATAGACCAGAGATTCAAGTAGTACATGTCGCTAATTGGTCAGACGTGCTTTGCGGTGCCTCTGCGCTCGGTAGTTTCATGTTCTCGATTAAACTCATAATTTTTCTACGATTTTTGGTATTTTAGATTTTTCACAAATACGAAATGTATATACGAGCATTTCAGAGACAAAATTTTTCAAAGTTGGAAGATCTGAATTTTGTCGTGCGTTTTCTGCCTATATATATATATTCTAACATTTTATGATTCAAATATAAAGAAAATGAGTCTTAAAAAAAACTTATTTGATCATAAATCAGAAACTTTCACAATATATCCGGAAAGTTGTAAATCCCGGTTTAACGTTTTGCGATAGAAACTAAAGATACAGAATTCTCTCGATTTAACCAGGTCGACGTCCTGAATTATACCCAAGTAACCCACACGATATTTCTATAATATTCACGAATTAATTTGTGTCTCTTCTCAGAAGGTAGAAGGACAATTATAATGCAAGTACATTAGGTTAATAATGGCAGTTGGTCTCTGTAATTATTAACGCACACGTTCGATATAATTATAGTGGCACTATGCTTTTCTTGTGCAATATATGTTTATTCGCTAATATTCAGTAAATAACAAGATGCTTAATAATAAAGGAAAATTATTGAGGACTTTTTACGCACAGAGTACAGAGAAAACGACCGTTAATAATTTCACCTTTTGTTGTACTGTCTTTCTTTTATGTGGTCTTACTTTTTATGGTATAAAATGTTATATGAAACAGGGGACGATTAAAATAGTATAATTATATATTTAAAATTATTTATTTTTTAATATTTATTTTAAATATCTATTTTTTACATAAGTTGCCTGTATGTATGTATGTGTGTGTGTGTGGAAAAAATTCTTTTATAATATTATTATTTACAAAGAAATGTATTAACAAATAAAAAAAGAATTTTATTAACTATGGAAACCGAATATAGAAATTCATCTTCTTTTTCGCTCACCGAGTTTGGAATCAGTGCGATCGATCTCAAGATTCATGACGCTAGCGAGTTGACATTAAAAGTACATTTAATTGTGAGATACAATTGTACACTGAAACGTATACATCTGTTGTAATTAATTTGTGATGATTAATATCCCGCGATACTTGTGTGTATATAGCAACGCGATGTGGTATTTGGTTGAACCGTAAAGTCGAGCATAATTAAACCGGATAAGTTATGACCGAGCGGTAAATCTCTTTCAGCCGTATAATCGCAAAGTCGAGACGCTTTTACGCTCCGCTAGCAAATACTAGTCACGTTACCTCTTCGTCGTCGACGTAACGCGCTTAGCCGTCTCTCAAAAAAGATCTGTCTTTGAGCAACAACAAAAACTTTTCTCACTTATTTGTGTAAAGAAGTGTACGTGTAGTCAATTTGGGCGTGTAAAACGAAAGCCTTCTCGAGAAACATTTTACAGCAGAGTTTTCACGCTTTTCTCGCCGCATTTACAATCTAAAAAAAAAAAAAAAATTTTCTTAAATTAATTACATCAAATATCGAGTAGTTTATTTTGATGCTCGCGAAGTGACGAGATGGGGAAAGAGAGAACGCGATATCATTCGGTTTTCTATTTTCCTAGTCTTTCTTTTAAACGCTCGTAATAACGTTTTATATACGTTGCGAGTTAGATATATGATATTTTGCATTTTTTTGCAATTTACTTTCTATCGGATAGCTTAATG
Source organism: Pseudomyrmex cubaensis (assembly GCA_014825685.1). Taxonomy (NCBI): domain Eukaryota; kingdom Metazoa; phylum Arthropoda; class Insecta; order Hymenoptera; family Formicidae; genus Pseudomyrmex; species Pseudomyrmex cubaensis. Next base: position 83,306 of record QVOA01023460.1, read on the forward strand.
TGACTTTCTCTTCGAAAATAGTCAGAATGATGTATGAATCTACCCTTAAGGCGAAAACGATAAAACGTTGCACAACTGTTGCTTTTAACAGACAAACGGTTTTGTATCGTTCACGTTGTACTATCTAATATACCCATTATTATCCTACACTATAATGGATCCTAATCGGTTTTCTTGTATCTGTTTTGTTCGCTTTTTTCTTCTGGCGTCTCTCCGTGTGGTTGTTTTTTTTTTTTTGTTGCGCTAATTAAAAGCGTACGGAAAAGTCACGTGTGTACGCGCGACCGCACACTTTTTACTCTCTTTACAGACGGATCGTGTTGTTACAGATAGAAAGTTTACCGCTTCGGGCCGACTATTGTCGCTTATTCTTGTCGTGACTGCAACTGTAAATACAACTGTTACCTCTACGTGGAATATCTTGTGTGTGTGGTAACTAGTAATGACTTCGTTGCATAAATTACATTTTAAACACTGCTGTACGTGTCGCAAAGCTTCGTTCTTCTTTGTGTGGTCTGTCTTTTTTTTTTTTTTTTTTTTTTACTCGATCGACCAGCATAAAATATTGTACAGAAAAATATGTGTCAAGCATGCGAAGTTACGTGTGTTAATGAATGCGTTAATGTGTTTCCCTTTATAGCCAGCAGGCGGAATTATCTGTTAAGTGTATCAAGAGAGTAGCGTAGAGTGGTGTATATTTTTCTTTTCGTGGAAGCGGAACGAGAAAGCATTGTGGAAATTATGAAACTGTGATCCTTTTTGCTTCGGCAATTTCTTCTATTGTATATGTGTATATTGTAAACAAGTATTTCTCTCTTGACAAGTAGAAGTAATGAACGGAAAACCTCTGCCTGACTGTCTCGGTGGAATATGAAAGGACAGTTTTGTGAGAAGCATTCGTAATTCTATAGCTAATTGCATAATCTACAGAAAATACTTGTTGCACATTATAAAAAAAAATAGATGGAAGATACGTTAATAAGCGTATAAATAAATATTTTATTATTAAAGAAAATTTTTATTTAGCAAATATATTTGAAAGAGAAAAAAAAAGAGGAACGGAAAATTTGCAGTCTCGGTAGAATTTAAAAGGACAGTTTTGTGAGAAGCATTCGTAATTCAGCTGATCGCATAATCCACAGAAAAAACTTATTACTATAAAGTATAAAAAAAACAGGCGGAAAATAAGTTATTAATGAATAATTTTTAATTAATACAAAAACAATTTTATTTAAATATTTCATACGTTTAAAAAACAATTTTGCTTCTGCGTATGTTTATAATCGTGTAGCAAAGTGTACGCGATGATTAGGATACATCGCTAAAAGAATTCTATGGAGATTTTATAGAAGACGTCACACAATCAAACGTCGTTCCTACGTTCTTATACAAACAAGCGTCACGCGAATCATGCACTTTCTCTCCTCTCTCGAGGCTACCGATGAGTTCCTTACTTCGTCCCTTCCCAACGCGATCTCGTCTATATATTATTTGTGTAAGATAAATTTCCCATATTAAAAACAAAATTGCGCACGGAGAGAAATCAAGACACATTGTTTCAGCGTGATTCGCTCAAGACGCGTTCCTCGTCGTCTCGTCCAATTATATCTATCATCTCGAGATCCGACGAGAAGTAATTAATTCAACGCGCCGTCTCGCTATTTAATATGAGAATGCAAAACTGTGTGTGTATAAAAAAAACTACACTGCGTGTTGTAAAATTTTTTTTTTACAAAAATCAAAGAATGCATCTTATAAAAATTGATGAGATAACTGTTTAATTCCTGCAGAATACATTATCACCGATTATAAGTTTTAAGAGAGCTCTCTTTCTCTTTTTCTTTCTCTTTCTCTCTCTCTCTCTCTCTCTCTCTCTCTCGCTCATCTCATTACATATCGACGTACCGACTTCAACGGCGGTCAATTATCATTTACGACCCATTCATTCGATCGACGGCGCTATTGTTCAGCGCAGTTTTGCTCCGATTTAGTCATTCATTTGATCGGTAAAGGATCCGCGTAAAAACGCGGTAACGTTTCGCAACCAAAAAAAAAAAAAAAAAAAAAAAAAATAATAACCGTATGTACCTAAAAATTCTCGATCAATCGGCGAAACGTGTGTTTGCGCAGATTGTTACTTTCTAAAACACCTGTCTAGAAGAAGGCAGCAGGAGAGCACCGGGAACACGAGATTCACTTTTCACCCGATAACACAGACTCTTTATTTTAGAAAGTATCGCGCGCGCGCATCTACTATAGGTACTACTCTCGTATATTTGCCGAACGTATCGTAAATTTTGGCCATTTTATCGTAACTTTCCGATTGGCACGCGAAGAGAGCTCCGAATTTCACGATCGACGACGTGCGTCGGTCCGGCGCCGTCATCCGCGTTTATAAATCGCATATATCCGGGATGAAAGTCCACACGCACCGCGTGTGGACACACAAATTCGAAATTCGAAAGTTTCTCCCGGCATTCCCGCGAGTTGCACCGAAATACGCACGCGGATGTATTCCCGCGGCCACGTAAAGCGCGGACGACACGTGCGTGGCGGATTTAATCGCCGGATGAGCTCGCGTTGTGCTCTCGCTGCCGCTCGTGAGATAGAAAACGCGAGCGAGCGATTTGCTCAACGTACATCAACCTTCTTCGCCCAATCGATCTGTTCTCCGACGAAAGAATCCAAACAGAATTTTTTTTTTATTTATAAAATACGCGATTTGTTGAATTTCTATCTTTATGTTAAAAGAGCTGTCACGTTTAAATGGACGTATAAAAAAAAAAAAAAAAATGATTAGATGATACGAAGAAAAAAATCTCATTCGCACAGTACGAGGGAAAATCCAGCGACCGCCAACCCTGTTCTTTACGTGCACGTGCAAACTTCTTCACTCTTCACTTCTTAACATTTCCGTTTAGAACCTTAGATCTACGTCTTGGGATGCGTTTGTGAATGTTTTCACATAAATCTGTTTCTAATTTGTTTGCCAGTTTGCTGTCGATTCGCGATCAATTCCCATGATAGAAAGATTCTCGAAGCTCGATTGTTTCGCGCGCCGCGCACGGGAGATAATCTCCCGTGTATAAAAGAATATAAAATAACGAGTTTCGCTTCTCCATGGTCAATGTTCTGGGAGTTCGCTGAAAACTTAACATTTTTCACATCATTCTTCGCACACACACGTATGTGTCGGCGAACGTGGAACAAGGCGCGAGTTGAAAAGAAAAATCACAATGAGATCGCGATGTGATGATGACCCAGTGTTGGGTTCATCGCGTTTGTCCACAAGTGCAAGGGCAGTGATATCTTTTTTTTTTTCCGCCGCACTAACCTATCACGATCTGGGTTAAGAGCCGTTTATCGCGAATGATAGGTCAACTGTTCTCCCCGCAGGGAGAGCACTGTTGGCATTAGACATTAAATCGATTATTAACGGAGCTCTTCGGCGTGTTGCACTTGTGAACACATTTCGCAATATTGGTCAGAGTATAGAACGTTTACTCTTGAACGTACAACCAGAGTTGAATGTGTATCTATAGTTTTGCCACATCCGTCAATTTGACGGATATTGGAATAAACGTTTTATTATTTTTTATTTCTTTAACGTTTAAATAATTATTTATTATATTCGGACAAAAAGCACTTTAATCGTTTCTGTTGTATTTAAAAGAAATTTGAAATCCGTCAATTTTCAACGGGTTTGGTTGTTCTATTATTTACATAATTGCAATTGAAAGCGAATCAATCGCAGACCAACGAACTGGAGCAACTAGATAAGAAATAAAAAAAGATCGAATACATTTACATAATGTATCACTGCGTGCGAACGTAAAACAAACTCACTGATTGAGACATTGTGATTATTTTATCGATAATAAGAAAAAGAGTCGGATTATTATTTTCTCATAGATCTCTGGAAATTAGTGGCCTTGGTTTTTCACGTTAAATGGAACAGTCGTTGCATAGACACGTCGTTGCGAAAGGACGCGTGTTAAGAATTCCTGTAAACGTTCGAAACCTCATAATCGAGTTAACTGTCAGTCGTGAAGATTTGTGAATGCACTTGTAATGCAAGTTGGAGAAATGAGGATATATGATCTCTCGAAGTTGGTTAATTATTCACTCGGGAAATATGCGAACAAGTGGGGCGATCTGTGTTTTCTAAATTTCTATTTTGTTCTTACGAGCGTTCGCGATATCTTTGTTATAAATAAAAAAATTAACAAATGCAATAATTATAGGCTCTACAGAGTTGAATTTGAATAAACGAAAAATGTTCAATTTGATATTTCTAGAATTTTATTAATTTTTTTCACCTTAATTAATGTGAGAAGAAACCGATTCAGGTCGAAACGTCTAACTCAGTGTCACTTGAGTGAAAGATTACGGACACAAACAATTTCGCGTAAAAATAGCGTTCGTCTGTCTTGTGGTCTTTCTTCTTTTAATTAAAAAATCGTTAATCGTTAATTAAGCAGCCGTTCCTTACAAGAGCTTCTCGGTCGTAGCGTACGGTGCGGATTTACGCATCGCACAACAAAGAGACGCGCTATAAATCACGGTGAAAAAAAAAAAAAAGAAGAAGGCCGGTTGGACGCGCGAGGGGACCTTTGCGTACGGCGACAAGTCATTAGATCATTGTTACGCGGGCACGTCTAACCGATTATCGCGGTGTGTGAGGCGAGTGTAATGACGAGATGACGATCAAGTCAAGGAGAGCGGCTTTCTGTTACGAAGCGCCGCGTCTCGTCGTTTTACGATTTTCATTTTTCCCGCCTCGTTAATTAAGCTTCCGGACTTGGTATCGTGCGCGCAGAATTAGCTCTCACACGGTTGCGGTATTTCCATTACCGTTTCCAGGTTTGCACGCCGAGAGATTAGATGGTCTGTTATTACAGACAAAGAGAGTGAATTCGACTCCATGTATATTCACTCTCTTATTATACATTCGCGGATACGCGTTTATTGCACGTTGCACTTTATATATACTTTCAGCTCTTCGATACAAGGATGTGAAAAAACTTCGCGGTATCGCGAATTACGATTCTTCGTAACTAACCTTTCGTATGTAAGTATCTATTGCGACAATTAAGTTGGACGCAATAAAACGAAGAAGAAATCCGAAGAAGATGATGACGTTATCATCGGGCGGATTACAGCAGTAAAACGCGACGATGTTGTAACGCAAAAGAATTCGTAAGAAATGTTGCTCGCGCGGACGTTCGCCTTGATTTGCAAAATGATCACATACGTGTCACATGCTCTTTCGGGCGAGTCCCCGCTATTAACGAGATGACATTTCTATTAAAATGATCATAATATACGCGCGTATCTATCACCGCATCCGTCTCCGACAAAAAAAAAAAAAAAAAAAAAAAAAAAAAAAGCTCGTGTCTTCAGGTCCAGTTTACGCGGTAGTTGCGGGATCATAACTTTCTGTCGATGTTGCGACTTTGCATATACATGTTCAACTTTGTGCGAACTCAAAATTGGTAATCGGTGTGTCGTAATCGTGCGCGACCTTCGAATGTCGCGTAAAAAAAAAAAAAGAATAACGTATCTTCTGGGCGCGAACAACGACTTCTCATGAGGCGAAAACGCGCCGAGAGTTCTCTAGGCGCGAATGTCCCATAAGCACTTTCACCAAGCATATACTTCCTCGAGAGCATCGCGCTGTTATTCGACACTTATCGCCTCGAGGAATTTGACGCGGTCTTGTTTGCTCGTGACGATCCGATTCCGCTCTATCGCGCGCATCAGCGCTTGATTTCGGGGGGGATCTGCTTTGTGTATCGTTACTTTGTTTTTTTCGTTCGATTACGTCTCTCTTTCGATCGAGAGAGAGAGAGAGAGAGAGAGAGAGATTTTGCGACTATTGACACTTTCAACTTTCGTCCGAGTAATTATGTGCTTTATGAAAACGATAATGAGGTCAGCGAGAGCCAAACGCTGGATGTACGTGCGACAATGTTTGTTTTTTTTTTTTGTGAATCAATATCACGTTGTGTAATTCGAATTAAGTTCGATTCGAAAATCTCGGATGCTTAGTTTGCATCTCGTGCAAACAACATCCTTTTCTCACTTGAAATTAAAAAAACCAACGTTCGGCGCTTACTGACCTTTTATCATTTCTCGCATGTTTGTATTGAATACCGAGAGAGTCGTAATCTGTACAATTTATTTATATTTCTTGATCAATTTATTTATATTTGTTAATATGTTCTTTGCAATAAAATATATACGTATAATTTGTTTTCTTATAAAAGAGAAATCTTTTGTACAATAAAAATGAAAGACTCACGGAGGCGTGTTATTTGCCGCCTGCTGACGTATAAAATAATAGAAACAATAGAGAGAGAGGACAGGATTTTTACGGGTCTTTGCTTGAAAGTGAGATTCAATTTGTTTACGTCAATATCAAGGTGCTAATACTTATGCACATAAAATGGTCCTTGGAAGCGATATTTTTCGGAAGTAAAGGCCTTTGCGCCGCATCCGAAGCGGCGAGATTCCGAGGACATGTGGACGCGTGCTTATCGGGTCCTCGAGAAAGATTTCTCCAGTTTCCGTTGACCCACTGACACTGAATTATCGTCTGTGTGTGAGCGCGCGCCTCGTATAATTGCAACCTCTTGCAGCACGCAGCGGAAAGCACAGTCGGTCCCGCCGCGCGCGCGCTGTTATGTTAATAATGTATGTAATTAATAATGTTATATCCTCTTTGCGTATATCTTTTTAAGATTCGTATAAATTCTACGAACAGCTTTCAGCGACAATATAATTTATAAGATCTAAAGAAACATTTTTAAAAAATATAAAAAAAAACACTTAAAAAAAATTATAAAAAACAACTACGAGACGCGCAAAGTAGTTCCTCGTTTCTCTCGTTTTTCTTTTTTTGCATTTCCTTACAAACCCGAAATTAGAAAAGAGGAAGTGCCGTCTTAACCGGCAATTCGGAAACTCGAAGAAGCGCCTAAACGGCGCGGTAGCGTGCCGTTTAATTTCGTTTCGCCTGCAGGTGCCCAACACGAGGCACTGCACGTTTATCCACCTACATGTACTTTGTTGAAAGCGGAAAGATCGCCAAGTCAGCGATTCTCAACCAATCGTGTGTTCCTACAACAATTTCTCCTCGAGATGCGCTAAAAATACACGCGTACAATTTTTGCTCTTTAAACACATATGTATGTAATGTACAGAATATATTAGAAAAAATATCCAAGTGAGACTGTTTTTGACACGACTGAAAAGCTCTTCTTCGGTGTTAATTTAACAACAATTTTAATTATTATATACAACGTTACTGCACGCTAACATCCTCAAAAATACGTTAGACACTTTAATGTTTTTCGCTGAAATTGTTCGTTCTTTAACCAATCTCCTATCTCCTTTTGGGACCAGAAAATTTATCATTAATAATAATTGCGTTCACATTAAATGAGAGTGAAACTATCGAGATGGGGCACATCTAGAGAAATTTAGTTACATGTTACTGTATTACAGGTAAAACGAGATATATAATGATTTATCTTTTTTTTTTTTAAGAAAATGTTTTTCTTTTTGAGATGCCTGCGATTCTTATTAATTTATACATTTGCGAAATTCTTTATATACTTGGCCACACTGAAAATATATTGGCGCTGAAAGCTATTCATAAATTTTTTACAGATCTTAACAAGATATATAAAGAGGATGTAACATTATTAATTGAGAGAATGTGTACATTAGCAGATGCAAATTTCTCGAAATTAAAAAAAATGCAAAACGGCTCAGATTTATATTTCATATATTTCATATATTTATTAGTTAAAAACTTCTGACTCTAATAGATTCTTTATTAATTCGTTTAAAAAAAAGTATAACGTTTGTATTACGATTCTACTTAACGCGTTAACTCACGCGTACAGAAACTTGTACATATTTTTATTTTTTATTTTAAAATTAACGTGTTTCGAGATATTTGTGTGTGATTGATTCGGAATCGCACACCGGAGTGAAGATTAATTTTGTGAGAGATCGAGTGTGTGTGTGTGTGTGTATCACAAGACCGGAATAAATACCGGTCAAAGTGAATTCTCGCGTTCGAGAACGTGGCGAATTCACTCGGCTTCGTTGTTGATCTCTTTTTTCTCTCTTTTCTCTTAGAGAGAAAGTACATACGGCTACCTGGAAGAATTTGCAATATTGTTGCACGCTAACATCTTCGAAGACGTCAAGGCAATTTGATGTTGTTTGCTCATGCTGAAAGTTTTCGTTCTTTAAAACTTGTTCGGAAGAGCAAGAATTTACTTCACTAATAATAATTAAAAATAATTATGTGCATTCAATGAAATCAAGATGCACATCTAGTTGCATGTTACAGATAGGATACATGATTTGTTTTTTTTTTTTTTTTTTTTTTTTTTTGTAAAGCACCTGCGATTCTCACTAATTTTTACATTTGTTATAACATTACGTCACACGCGAGACGTTATGGGCAGTAAAACGGATAATTATCCTAGCAAATTACGTCACGCTTTTTGTGCTAGCCGCTATACAGTTCTACTTTTTTTTTTTTTTTTCAAATCAACGTCCGTGCAAACTACGTGACGGCGTAATAACACTTTCGTTTAAACGTGTCTTCTTTCTCTACGATTACCGGACGATCATATCGTTATTTAATTTAAACTAGAAGCTTGATATCTCATTTAATCGTGCTAATTTCAATACGAAAAAGAAGACGGTTTTAATCCGGGACTGAGCAAAGAATCGCGATATATCTCGTTTAAATGCGATGATTTTAATATGAAAAAGAGACGACCGAAGAATCGAGTGGTTCTGTGAGAAAAATGTTTTTTTTTTTTTTTTATTTATTTTCAACATCTACATCTAGTTAACATCTAGTTGAATACAGAGCTAGAAAATGTATGCGAGAAAATGACGAGAAGTCAAGACCTGTGTGCACGTACATTACGTGCTGCTACTTGCGTCACCCCGTGCGCCTTCAGGATCGTTCTTTTGTAAATTAGACTTTAATAGTGCAATGTTTATTTTAGTTTCAGAAGCAGCCTGCTGGTACTGCTGTGTACACTGATCGTCGTAGCGCCAACGATATTGTCGACAGCAATCAGCCAATTCGATATTTCAGGTGAGCATACCTTTCACCGCGAAAGAAAAAGAGGGGAAAAAAAAAACGTTGCACTTTGCGATTTAATATATTATGCATTCATCTTCGGAGTCGCGGATTGACGTTTAAACTGACATTATTGCGCGCGGAGACGAACAAATTTATTGATGCGTATTTTGACGAGGTAAACAAAACTGTGATATGAAATTAAATTTTATTTTTGTACACACACACGCGGTGTGTGTCTAGACATTTTGCAATATAAATATTCTATGCAATTGTTCGAGAAATATTTTTAGAACATCGTCACGGCATTTTTTTTCAACTTGTTCAATGGAGAGTGAATATTGCCGAAATACCAATTGCGCAACAAAGGAAGGCAATTGCTACTGAAAAATCTCGAAAAAGAAACGAAGGACAATAGTGAGATTGCTCTCACACGTGGCGTGTATAAAATCGGCCTACAAGACGGTGAATTAGAATTGTAACGCGGTTACGTTACGAATCCGAACAAAAGGAATCTCCTCTCGTCCAGGGAGTGTACTCAGCATTGTTCATCCGCGCCATTGTATCAGATGATATTTTTTTTTGCGCTTCATGTATCTTCATTTCGTCTTGTTTCGCCGATTTTTACGCGCGCAAAATTACACGCGCGACTTTATGAACGTACAGTTTGTGTAAATTTTTGTGTGTGTTGTTTTTTTTTATCTGCAGATTACATCTACGGAATAGATCATGACTTGCAAGCGAGAGCACGCTCGGCCATCGAGGCGGAGAGATTCGTCTATCGATCGTAAGTTACTCTTCCTTTGCATGTTGATGATTCGCTCGGAGAGATCGTTGTCGCTCGGACGTAATAAATCTTTCCGAGGAACGCATCGCAATGAAATTGTATTTTTCCCGTTGTCGTATCGCGATCGAATACATCACAGAAAAGATCGATTGGTTTTACGAAATCTCATTACGGATGTAACACGTTTCGCGGAGGATGAAGTTTTGTGCACGCGCGTACGTATAATTTGTCTATATATCTACTTTTCCAAAAAATGTAATAATTTCTCAACTTATTTCTTTCTCTCTCGTAGATGAAGTTGCGAAGGTCGCATACGCGCCGCCGAATAAAAAAATAAATAAATTATAACGAAGTCAAGTCACGATCCGATCAAAAAAGAAAAAATCCAATTAGAGTGGACGTCAAGGATAAACAGATCTTTTTTTTCTGTCTTTCTCTTTCTTTCTTTCTTCTTCGTCTGTACTTAATTAATGTGAAGTTAATGTGCCGATGCACAAAAAAGGAGTTATTCGTCACTCCTAGCCGGATGTCATTTCTCTCTTTTTCTCTCTGGCAAGAGGCGCGTTGAAGAACGACAAAAGAAACCAAATTAATTTTGTCATCTCGCGATATCAAGTTTTTCCAATTTGTCAAATTGTTTTGTGTGTGCTGTCAATTTTTGCATACATTAGTTGTTACACTGAATAAGATTTAAAACAAGAGAAAACGTCTGTATTTTATATTTAATAAAAAACACGCACGCACAATCTGTGTTTCGGCTCGCCTCTGCCCTGGCACTTTGATTATCAATTTAGTTATTAGTAAAGAGCATATTTAGGCTATTTTTTTACCTATGAGATTTATATACGGAAGTTAATAAATTCGAACATGTGATGGAGTGTTAACGCAGCGAGAACTTCGAGAGTGCACATATGTTTTATGCGGGCCATGTAAGTGGTCATCTTCCGAGAAGAAAGAAAAAGAGAGAAAGAGAGAGAGAAGTGTATAAATAATTGAATATATGCAGCGCGGAAGTACATGCGAAATATTTCAGTTTATCTGGCAAATATAGCAAGCGGCGTTGAAGCGATGCAAATGATAATAAATGCAAATGACAAATGCCCACGTCACGTCGAATACCACAAATAGTATAATATTTATTCTCACGTGTCTCATCTCGAACGTTATACATATATATACATATATGTGAATTCGTGCAATAACACAAAAACTCGAAACGACCAGTTCCTGGTTTCAAGTTCAGGACATTCTAAAACTATACACGCCGATAATTTATGCGCGCCGTGTGTATGATGAGCATTAATTGATTAAAAAAAAAAAAAAAAAACAGCCGTCTTTTATCCGAAAAATGATATTCACGGAACTTCACGACCAGACAATCGGCGCGCCGTGTAAATAAGTTTGCACATATCATTTTTATGATTAAGTGTTTATCGCCGAGCAATTAGCATAAAGTCACACAAATTAACTCTGTATTGGCGCGTAACGCAACGATTGACGCAAAACGGATCGGATATTCCGGTGTGTAAAACAAACGAGGCGTGCGTTAATTTAGAATTAATAATTTTGCTGCGCGCGTCACTTGTTCCTCTTTGAAAAACAAGTCGCGCGCAAATAAATCTCGCGCGTGATGTACGCGAGACGAGAGTTTTACGACATTACGAGCGGGTTAGATGGTGGCGATCACGGCCGCACGGGTGTTAGGGCTCTCATTGCAGTCTCTCTCGTCCGTGTGACCGGTCGTCTTCTCGAGGTCGAGGAAAGGAAATACCGCCGGTAATGGTCGAGAAACCTTCCTCGTGACTGAAATGCCAACGTTGACCGACCGCATTGACGGCTCCTTTCCTCGACCATGAAAGTAAAAGCTTGCGCGCGCAAGAAAAGAGAAAAAATGAAGCAGGAAGGGACGTTCCGATCGGATCGGTTACTTTCGTACTACTTGTTTTTCGAACGCGGAGAAATTCGTGTAGAATTTTTTTTCTCAGATATTATCGCGCGTGTTTCTCGACCGGTTGGTAGCTACATATTGTTTTCTAGATTGTTGAAATATTACTTTCTTCCGTTTTCCAGGCGAACGAACAGAGCGCAATCGTCGGAAAATACACCTTGCAGAATACGCTCGGAGAGGCCGTGTCCGCCTAGCAAGTACAGAACGCCCTCCGGTGCTTGCAACAACGTGAGGCATCCAGCTTGGGGTGCCAGAGGCTCCCCGTTCCTCAGATTACTGCCGCCAGCGTATTCGGACGGTGAGAAATACACGCTCGCTAACATTGTCATCTTCAGCACGTTCCTTCGCGTAACGTCGAACGTTCGTGAATCGTTTGCAAACCATCGTGTATATATGTCGCACAAGACAATAAATAAATAAGTTGCAAGATAATAAATCAATTATAATAAAATTGATAAATAATTAATAATCCAGAATATTCGGCTTCAAATAAAAAAAAAAAAAAAATAAGTACAAGGAGTCCAGATTTGATTGCGTGATTTTTCGGGGATGTGGTCTCTCATTTTTCTAAATAATAAAAGAAAATAACAGAAAAATTAATAAATAATAATACGAAATAATAAAAAACAATAATAAACACATAAATAATAAAATATATTTGAACGTTTGAAACTTTCTCTCACTGTGACGCATATTTCCTTTTTTTTTTTATTTTTTTTTTACTTTCATACATAGAATTGGCCTGTAAGATATCGTAATATCGTTACCGTCTCCTCGATAGCGCTTCTTACTCGGTCTCGAGAATGGAAAGTGAAAATTGGAACGCGCGTGTGCGCTAAACGTTACACACGAGCCTAGATCCATTTCGACGAGCTCGTTGGCACGGTCGATGCGGAACGGAGTGTCTTCGGTCCCTAGAAAAGGCGGATTAGCATGCGGGAAGGCGCGTGCTCGTGCTTATGTGCGAGCTCGTTGAAATAGAGAGTAGATCCTTTTCTACCTGCCGCGTTGCGATTGCGACACAGTCGCGGCAACGCGAACATTATAAAATAACAAGAGGATTCCACCTGCGAGATCCGATCGTTTGTAACTAACCGTTACGTGCTCGTACCGCGTAACTATTGTTTCTCTCTTTTCTGTCTTTCTTTCTCTCATTTTCTCGGAAAAAAAAGTTTTCCTCTTCGCGTTTCGTCTTCGCTCGTAGGAGAAGCGACGCGTTTAATCGCCTCTCATTTCCTAAGCGTTCCGATCTCTTTTTTTTCTGAATTGTTTTTGTAATGAATTATACGTGTATTTTTTGTAAAATTTTATTGTAGAAACACGTACGATAACGCATTTAAGAACAAATTTATTAAATTTTGTGTGCGTTGTAATTGGAATGAACATCGAGATCGAAGAGTATATGCGTTGCGAGGTCAGACTCACAATTGCCGCAATTATCAATTAAATTACAGCATACACGGAAGTTGTCGGCGTCGGAAGAAAATATCGCGAAACCATTCTAAATTTAATTAGCGGCCTCTCTCCCGGCAACACTCGATGTTTTTCGCTTTAATTAAGCGAAAATCTCGAATTTGCATTCTTGACTTATCTGAACCTTTGACGATAGTGAACTTTATATGTATATTGAGAGAGGGAAAGAGAGAGAGAGAGAAAGGTAGACAGCTGTTGTCTATCTCCGGGAAAAGAATCCAAACGAAAATATGAAAGTGAGAAGAGCGAAGAAAGTGACTCTGGTCTTACGGACAGTGGTTGCCCGACGACGTCTTTCAACGTCGCTGACCCCAAAATACCTCGACGGTCATTGGAAGTCTTTCTACAAAATTTTTATTGCTCTTTTATGACAGATGCAATCATCTGAAGAAGATTATACACATGAATTACATGTATATTATAAGCGAAGAGAGAAAGAAATACGTATGTATGATATAAAACTTAAAAAAAAAAAGTTATAATGGAGAAATCTTAATCTCTCTTTTTTTTACGTATATAAATTACAAATCTAAAATATGTACATCTCTATAAAACATACGCGCGAGTTGTTTTTTTTTTTTTTTTTTTTTTTTTTTTGAGTCTTTATTCGCGGATCTTTATTTTTCATCGTTAGAGACGAATTGCGCGCCGACAAAAGAGAGAGAGAGAGAGAGAGGTGGACGCAAGAGAAAAAAAATAATTATCTATCGCGATAAACGCTCTGTCGTTACTCGTCATCGTCATCAATTGTCCGTGAACGAAATGCGCGCGTCACAAATGAAAAGCTCGGCGTTTGGATTGTAGTGTGTAGGACGAACCACCGTCACTGTGTAACACTTTACTTGTGTGGTCATTAAAGAGCGCGACGCCTGTGCGTAACCATGACACAGAATTTTGACACACATCGCGCCGTTTTCGCGAGAGACCCCATGAAGGCACAGGCCGTGCCTTCTTCTTTGTCGCTCGCCGGTAGCACGTGACTCATCGCACGCGTCGTGTCGTCCGCAAATCGAGAGATGCCGCCGAAGAAACACCACAAGTTGTTTTCTTGATCTCGAGATTTTACTCAATTAGCGTATAAAAAAATTATCCCGGGGATCATTTTTTTTTTTTAATTTCTAGTCGACGTGTGTGATTAATATCATCGTTGCGACATACGCGAAGTAATGCGGTTTGACGATTACGATGACGATTTTATATATTATGTACGTGAAATGAGTCGGAGATAGAAATTTTTTGTAATTTGCAAGTTTTGAGTGTAGTTTTTTTTTTTTTAAATAAATTACGCTGTACACACACAGATTTTTAATCGATTTACGCGCGATAATCGAAGAGAGAAGACTCTTTTGAAATTGTATAAATAATAAATTTGTTAGTTTACGTTAACACGCACATTATCTTTGACTCAAGAAAATTTAGATATTAACAAAAATATTTAACACTTATATGGAAGAAATACAAAACGAGGAATTTTAATTAATAACGATTCACTGAAAAAAATTACAATTCACTTGCGTGATATCACAAAATTATTTCGGTACCTTCTGACATGCGTTCATTTTTTTCATCTGACCATATTAGGCATCTCGAGACCACGTCAATCGGTGGGTAGCCACAGACTACCCACGTCAACCGATGTCGTCTCCAGCGTTTTGACCTTCTCCCGGAAAGTGGGAAGTCACGAAGGATTGACCAGTTTGTCGGGTGTCTGGTCGGAACTCGTGCTGCAAGATATCGCCGCCACGGTGCACTCGGCAGGTGCCGAGAATCAATGCTGTTCGGGCGAGCGAAATCGACATCCGGAATGCTACGAGATGAGAGTCGAGAAACTCGACTGCGAGCGTTATTGGCGATCGGTGCCGAGTTTGAGTGTGTACGACTGTCAGTTCGAGACGAGGGAGCAGATGAACGGCGTTTCCGCATATCTGGATGGTTCCGGCATCTACGGTGTCACCGATGACAAGCTGCATCTGCTGAGAACGTACGAGGACGGCAAGGTCGACCTGAGCGCCTGCGAGTTGTGCAATCGGTCCGATCAGGACGCTCTCGGTCTGCTGCATCAAGTTCTTCTGAGCGAGCATAATCGCGTGGCGGAGAAATTGGCGGCAGCGAACGTGCACTGGGACGATACGAAGCTCTTCCTGGAAACGCGTCGCATCGTTGTCGCGCAGCTGCAGCACATCACCTTCAACGAGTACATGCCGGCGATATTGAGAGAAGCCGCGCTGGTCGATCCTGAACTGAGACCGCTCTCAAACGGGTTCTACACTGGCTACTCGTCGTCGAACTGGGTGGGAACGTACCACGCGGTGGCTCTCGCGGCCTTGCGCGCTCTCGCGTGGATGCGCGCCGACAAGAACCACGACATCGAGGACCATTTGACCTCATCAGCCAATCTCGTGGGTCTCGCGGCCGCGCCGGATGCGGCCGCTTGGTCCGTACATGTGGCGCGCGATCATGGAGTACCCGGATACGTCAAGTTTCTGGCTGAGTGTCTGGGAGAGAACGTCAAAGTAAATTTGAAAAATATTATTTCGCGTTATACGCTTTCTTTCTTATTAAATTTCATTGTAATTATTTTACCGTGTTGATTATTCCTGATTGCTTTTATTATTTGTCTTTTTGATCTTTGACTTTTTATCATTTAATGTTTTTTTAAATCTTTTTTTCTTTAATTTTGTGACTTTATCGGCACAACATGAAACACAACAACTTGTTATTTATTTTTGCATTCGTTTCTTGCTGAACAGATAGAAAATTTCACAAGTCTGGAGCAAGTGATGGCAGCCGAGCACGCGCACCTGCTGAGCACGATTTACATAGACGTGGAGGACGTGGATCTTCTCGTGGGCGGAATTCTGGAGACTCCGGTTACGGGAGCCGCGGTCGGTCCAACGTTCGAATGCATCCTCAAGAAGCAGTTCACGACGATAAGAAATTCCGACCGCTTCTGGTACGAGAATGACATCCCGCCGTCGGGACTGACGACGACGCAGCTGGCCGAAATCAGGAAGGTGTCCCTCGCCGGGATTTTGTGCGCCAACACAGACATCCGCAAGATCCAGCCGAGAGTGTTTATTCGACAGGATCCGTACTTAAACAGCAAAATCTATTGCGAACAGTACGAATTGTTGGACGTCGCGGCGTGGACCGAGGAACCGTTGCCGCTTCCGGTGATGGAGTACAACTTGTTGAGCACGAGCACGCGCGAGCCGACGGCGCGCCAACTTATACCAGAAATCAGTCCGGAAATAATTGCCGCCGCCATAAAACGAGCGGAGGAGGAACTGATCGAGCGAAAACAGCTTGAGTACAACGCGTGGTTGGAGCAGAAAATTGCTGATCCGAAATCGCCAGCCGGAACCGCGGCCAGCTTCTCCAAGGCCAACAAGGACGCCTTGTTGCTCGCGAACTCGTCCATCATGTACGAATTGGCTACGAACGAAATCCTTAACAGTATGCACAGTCTCCGACGTAGGAAACGCCAGGTCTTCGAGAACACGGAGAACGTTCTGGGTTTCCCTAACGCCAACGAATTCACCGATCTGCTGCAGAACGTCGACGTCTCCGGCTTTTTGAATCATCATCAGAAGCCGACGAATCACGAGGAAGTCCAGTGTCCCGTGGACGACTCCCCGTGTGATCCCACAACACCCTACCGGACTCTGTCGGGCCACTGCAATAATCTGCGCAATCCAAGCCTCGGTAGATCGTTGACCACGTTCGCCCGTTTGCTACCGCCCGCTTACGAGGACGGCGTTTCCAAGCCGAGATCAACTTCTGTTACCAACGCACCGCTGCCGAATCCTCGTGTGATCTCGACGGTGATCCACCCGGACATCTCAAACTTGCACAATCGCTACACACTTATGGTGATGCAGTTCGCGCAGTTCCTGGATCACGACTTGACGATGACGCCCATACACAAAGGCTTCGCGGAATCGATCCCCAGCTGTCGATCTTGCGACTCACCGCGAACCGTTCATTCCGAGTGCAATCCGTTCCCCGTACCGCCGGGTGATCATTTTTATCCGACTGTGAACATCACGTCCGGCGCTCGTATGTGTTTCCCGTCGATGAGGTCGTTGCCGGGTCAGCAACACTTGGGTCCGCGCGAACAAGTGAATCAGAACACCGCTTTCCTGGACGGATCGGTGGTTTACGGCGAGAACTCGTGCATCTGCAACATTTTGCGCGGTTTCAACGGTCGCATGAACATCACGGAACATCCGCGTCGCGGCAAAGATCTACTACCGCAATCCCCGACACATCCGGAATGCAAAGCTCGATCGGGATATTGTTTCATTGGTGGTGACGGTCGCGCTTCCGAGCAACCGGCACTAACGGTCATGCATACCTTGTGGGTGCGTGAACACAATCGTATAATGGACGGCTTGCACCAGGTACGTAACATTTTTTTTTCTCTGTAAAGATCTTTTTGGTAGGAAATGGCAAGAAAAAAGACAAAGAAAACGCTTGTATAGAAATTGTTTATATATTTGTACTAAGTTTAATATAAATATTGTACAAATTTAACGAATTTTATGCATAATATAAATTGTCTGTAAAATATACTATTTTATCAAATTACTACCTAAATATTGCTCGCTGAGCATAACATTTTCTTTTTATTTGTAGTAATATTACACTTTTTAAACAGGTAAATTCCCACTGGGACGGCGAGAAGTTGTTCCAGGAGGGGCGGCGTATTGTAAGCGGTATGCTTCAGCATATCACGTATAACGAGTTTTTGCCGAGAATTCTCGGATGGAACGCTGTCAGCCTCTACGGTCTCAAGTTGTTACCCCAAGGCTATTACAAAGAATACTCGCCCACCTGCAACCCCAGTGTGCTCAACGAATTCGCCGCCGCGGCCTACCGAATCGGACACTCGTTGCTACGACCGCACATCCCGCGCATGGATCCCAATTATCAGAATATCGACCCGCCTATTCTGTTGCGTGACGGCTTCTTCAATCCAGACATGCTACTTCAAGACAATATGATCGACGAGATAGTACGCGGTTTGATGTCCACGCCAATGGAAACGATGGATCAATTCATCACTGGCGAGGTGACCAATCATCTGTTCGAACAACACGGTATACCGCATTCCGGTGTGGATCTGATAGCTCTGAATATTCAGCGGGGTCGCGATCACGGATTGCCGTCGTACAATCATTACCGGGCGCTCTGTAATCTGAAGAGAGCTACCTCGTTCGAGGATCTGTCCAGAGAAATGGCACCGGAAGTCATAGCTCGCATGAAGCGTATATACGCCTCTGCGGACGATATCGATCTGTTCCCGGGTGGTATGAGCGAAAGACCTCTTCAGGGTGGTTTGGTCGGACCTACTTTTGCCTGTATTATTGCCATTCAGTTCAGACAATTGAGAAAATGTGATCGTTTCTGGTACGAGACCGACGATCCGAATATTCGCTTCACCGAGCATCAAATGGCGGAACTTCGCAAGACCACTCTCGCCAAGGTGATGTGCGAGAACATGGATCATAAGACGGATATGCAGAGAGCAGCTTTCGATCTGCCCAGTAATTTTCTGAATCCGCGCGTACCGTGCTCGTCCATGCCCCACATGGATTTCTCTGCCTGGCGGGAGACCAGACACGGCTGTCAAATTGGCGGTAGAAACGTCGCTGTCGGCGAGTCCGGTTTTCCTACGCCTTGCACCAGCTGCGTTTGCACCGCCGAAGGCGTAAGTATATTCCTCGCATATAGACGTTTACGTAGATATAATTGAAAGTTTACTGTCGTAAACGCGCAAACGTGTCTGTTAAGTTCGGATCGCGACAACAGAAATGAACCAAAGACAGATCCTAAAAGACAATTCACATTTTTCTTTCAGACGCAATGCGCCTCTCTGAGAGTCACAGACTGTAATCAACTTTTACGAGAAGCTTCCCGAGAAGCGATACTGCGCGACGACGTGTGCACCGCTCAATGTGGTTTTGTTCTGGCGGCGACAGACTCTACCGCGCGGGCACAACAGTTTACCACGCCGAGTTCGAGCGGTTTCCCCGGTTTTCCACCGCGCGCAAACGGTCTCAGAAATTCGCCAACGCCGACTTCCTTCAACGGCTTCAAACTGCCCGATCTTTCGCAATTCATCGGCTGAATTGGAAGAGACGACAAATACACGAAGGCTTTCAAGTAACTTAGAAACTCGTTATACATATGATTAGTATATTGTACGCAGGAAGACACTGCCTTTATTTCGAGAGACTGCATAACGCGATTCGAAAATTGTATAACTAGTTAATCGTGCTCAATACTATAAAGAAAATATTTAGATGGAGAAAGAGAATGGAACAAGAAAGAGACAAGGGAGCATGTCTTGAACGCGCGGAAGACATTTGATTTAAAGAGAATAAACAAAATAGTACCTGTTGGCATGTAAATATAGATGCTAAGATGCAAGTGTTTTAGTACATCAAGAAGAAGACGACCGAGATCGCATTGTTGTTGAAAAACAAAGAGAACAAGAAGACGCACGAACGCACGAGATGCGGAACTTCTTGGGGGAGTAAAAAGTGATGTTGTAGCACGTAAACGTTATAGAATTAGAACTAGAGAACGAGCAAAATTCGGGGATAAGATCCCATTTTGTGGCAATACAATGGCGTTACGAAAAAATAAGTTCGAAAACATGGATTATATTGAACGAAGATGCACGAGATATGCGACGTCATGTGTGTTGCCATATCATTCAATATGTTTCTATGGCCGTAAGCAAGAAATGTAAAAATGCGGCGTTCGTACTTGAACTTGTCTTTCTTTCTCTCGTTTTACATGTCTGTCTAATTTTTTTTGTATTATAATAATTTGACATGTATAATATTAATAAACGTTACTTTCCTTTTTCCTTTGTCGTTTTGCCTGATGATATATATGTATATATATATATTATAAACAACAACATCGTTCACGCTTCCACGGACATAGGAGTTTGGTCCTTTCACTTGTCTCGCCAGCTTCCGAGTGAAGGCAAATATGCGCGACCGTTTTCTAAGATCTACTATTTACAAGGAATTCCGGCAGCAAACAATTAACGGTAAAAAAAAAAAAACATTGGACGCATTCCATTTACAGAAGATTCAATCACTCACTCTCAAGATTGATTCAAGTGTCTGTTTTTGGAATTTTTGAAGTCCGTCCGCGATTTTCTTGTTTCTCTGCTGTTTAATTAGCAGGAACTTCTTGTTTGTTGTTAACTACGGCAGCATTTTCTTGTAGAGCAGGCGTTTGTTCGACGCAACGCCACAATCCGTAAGTTTTGCCGACTACGGTTTGCCATAATCTCAAGGTACCATCTTCGGATCCGCTAGCGTACAATTCGCCATCCGGCGAGAAGCGCACGCAGTGCACAGGCCCAAAGTGTCCTTTGAACGACTCTAGAAGAATAGACAAATTTTGCACACAATTAAGAGATCATGCCTGTGTGATAAAAACAAAAATATATTCATCAGTTATAAAAGAGACAAGAAATCCAACCTAGTTCCGCTCCTGTGTTGTAGTCAAACTTGTACATTTTGAGGTCTTCTCCACCACATACGAACATTGTACAATCCGGATGTAAGCTGGCACTGTTAACTTGAGTGGGGACTGTGAATTCTTTTATCTTGGTTAACCTGATGACAAACAAAAAAGATTGCAGAGAATTTTTTTATTGTTTACGTATGAGAACGACTTTTACTGTGACCATGTGTTTTAATACTGTGATTTTTACAAATAAAAAGAACAATGAAAAAAGAGAGATGTACATACTCTTTACTATTCCAGAAAGTAACAATATTAGAATGAGTTGTGGTGATGATGTTCCCATCTTTGGACACCTCCATGGAACTTGGTATGGCGGGAAAATCTAGCCTCTTGACTTCTTGCCCGCTATTCCTGTCCCATACTCTCAATGTCTTATCGTCCGCGCATGTGATTAAAGCAGAGTTGTTGTCAAAGAAAGTGATGTGTCTAATACCACTGGTGTGACCTGAAAAGATCTGGAACAGAAATAAAAATATTTTATTGTCTCATATATTTTAAATGCCAATTAATTTGGCGTATAAAATTATTACCGGATCGTGTAACCTTACCTGTGGAGCTGTTTCTGGCTTATTAAGATCATAAATGCGCACAATCTTCTCGTTCGATCCGGTACACAGATAATTGGAATCGGTACTGAAGTTAACAGATTTTACTATATGATTGTGCTGGAAAGAATGTATTTCTTCTCCTTTAATAGCATCCCAAACTTTAGCATTAAAATCTGCTGCTCCGGATGCAGCTCTAGTAGCTTCTGGATTTAATGCTACACCCCATACCGCTCCTTTGTGTCCTTCAAACGTACCAATCCAGTCTCCAGTATCACCTTGTCGCAACATGGGCTTGCCATCTGGAAACATTGTTCCAAACTGAAATCTGTCTTTGCAGTCAAATTTTATTTATAGTTAATATATTTTTATACACACCATCAAAGAAAAAGCATTTAAATTTGTTTACAGATTTTCTAATTTATATATTTTATATTTTTAACATTCTCTTCTTAAGAAATATATTCACTTTCTCAAGTGCGTACGAAAACATTTATTTTGCAAGATAATTGCGTTGTAATTTTTTTCCTTTTGCTCGCGAAACATGTATATATATCACGAGTTGCCTTCGCGTTGATCGTGCGAACAAGACAGGAAGAGATCGCGCGTTCCGTCAAGAACATGCGGCGCCTAACCTCGAAGTCACCGGAGCCTTGGGCATTCGGAAAGAATTGGGCCAAGGTGGTCGAGAATCGAACGTGCGATCGAACAATCAAAAAGGAAGAGAAAAAAATCACGAGGATATAGTCAACCGCGCGATCTCTCGCGTATTCGAGATTTGAAGCTCATGGAATTCACCTTTGCACGCCGAGATTAAATAGTATCCGGACTGGGTGACGTCGGAGAAAGCGAGATGAACCACGGGTCTCGTATGTCCGCTGCACGTCAGCGGTGTTTGTCGCAGACTGGCCATCGTGCTACAGCGATTCTGTCGTGTTCTTCTTCTTCGAGAGACGTAGCTCACGCGATCGAAATAAGATGTTATTACGTTTCACGTTTGTGTCCGGGTCTTTTTCTTCCGCGTGTGTCGCAGAAAGCACTCGACCACATTCAACGAACAATCGCGATGGATACACGACCATACGCGACGCTCGACTGACGGAACGATGGCTTTGGGCCGACGGTGACGGCAGGTCTTGACGGTCACGGCGTGACGATCGCCGCGAACTAGCAGTCAAGTTCAGAGCATACGAACCACTGGAGAAATATGGAAGCTAGGAAGAACATCACGTCCTTGTTTTCTTTTTATTTAATTCCTGTTATCAGCTGCCTGTATTCGTTTCGATGCTCTTCACGCTGAAAAAAAAGGTTCAGACTTCTTTTCGTAAATTATATTATAAGTAATAGAAAAATTAATGAAGTAACATGTAAAAACGCATGATTGTCGTGAACTTTTGCAGAAAATATCTAGAATGTTCCGAATCGAGATTAAATATTCGTTGAAAGAAACAGAATAACAGCAGGTATGTGATTCAAAATTATATTGCATTGCGTGTAATTTACTGTAATTGCGTATTGCTGCTCAAGGCTCGAGCGTTTTGCAGCGCATTTTTTGAGTCGAAAACACTCGAGAGTTATCTTAGAAGGAAATAAACCTTTTCTTTATTCTTAGAAGAGAGAGAGAAAGAGAGAGAAGAAAGTAGAGAGAATCGATCAAATTAATTAAACAACATTAGACTAAAAATTATCTAATATTATTTCTTCAAGTTTTCTCCAGTGTTTCTAATTTTTCTCTTTTTCCTATTTTTTTTTACTACTACATAGTTTTTTTTATTATTGCTATGATTCTCTTATTGCGCCGCACTATCAAAACATCTTGTCATTACAGTTTCTAGACAATTCTTTTTAAATCGCGACCATGAATTCAAACAGTTCTCCCTCTCTTCCGCTTCTATGTAACCTTAAGCACATACATATCATAGAAACGTGTGTTTTTGCAACGTGCATCGGTTTTCAATCAGTCAATGTTCCAAGGATACAAATAAAATATTCAAAGAAAGTTTGAATGTATACAGTCTAACACACAAACCAGTTCTAGAATAATCCTCTAATGCAAAATTTATAATTTAGTTTGCTCAAACAAGTGTCCTATAATAATTGTTGGAAATTTTATAAAATTGTAAAGTAAATAACATGTGTTACTATAAACAACAATGTTAGTTTTATCAAACAGTGTTATTTTTCATCAATGATATGAGCTGTATAAGTTAAAATATTATAATATTTATGCAAAAAACTTTTTTTGAAACATAGTAAGAGACAGGCAGAGAAGGTACAACAAGAATCACTTTAAATATATGTAAAACTCAAGATTATTGTGTAATATGTATAATTTATTAAAACAATATTAATATTTTTATATTTATGTACGAAAGAACACATACAATGTATAAAATATTGCATGTTACATGTATGTTTCATGTCATTCGGTCTACTTTTAATTATTAACGAGACTCACTGGTACGAGCCGAAATAGCTCAGTTGGGAGAGCGTTAGACTGAAGATCTAAATGTCCCCGGTTCAATCCCGGGTTTCGGCAAGTGACATTTTTTTTTTATTCAAAATATCAAACATTGACGAAGCAAAGATAACAAATAATAACTTTAATACCAATATAATTATTTTTATAAATAAATACGTTTTTTTTTAATTTTATATATTTTATCTCTTCCGTGCTTTCCATTCTCGTTTGCCGAAACATGTTTCTTTTTTCTAGAAAAAGAATTTTAATAGACACGCTAATTTGTTAGAATCAACTTTTATATATTCCAAAAAATCTGATAATTTAAAAAATATATGAAAATTAATAAAAAAGTTTAATACATCGCCATACAGTCTCAACAGGACAAGTTTAACAAAACTAACGTCTCTAGACACTACCTACATTTATGTTGTTTCAATTTTAATTGTTCAGAAACGTCTCTTGCTAATACATAAATTACGAATCTATTGTTTCTGACACATCAGGTGCAGTCAGATGGAAGGTTGAGAGGAGAAGCAAAGTCGTCGGCGACGAGTCGTGCGCACCGCGAGGCGTCGTTTGCGCACGCGATTGGCCGAGGTGCGACGGCCTTCGCACACGACGAACACGACTGCACACCTGCGAGCGAGGCTCGTCGTGGCGGCGATTGGCCACCCTTAGTCGAGCCTTGACGTTTACGGCGTGAGGATGTGGACTGATAGCTGCGCTGGCAGCCGTTTATACACGTAGGACCAAAAAGTCTCGGGTAAGCTACCCTCCGCGACAGGGGTCGTCGCGCGCTGTCAAAACACTCGCGAAATTCTCTATCTCACACACACGCGCGCGCGCGTGTAACTTATAATTTTTATCGCGTGAAAACGTTACATCCGTAGAGAAATAATAAAGCGCGTGTTCCCTAACAGCTTCCCTCAACAGTTACAGTGAGCCGCATCGTTCACGTGCGTCTCTTTCCCAATCGTCGCCCGATTGACCGGCGCTTGAAAACGATGACGCTCCCGCGGATGCTGCTCGTCGTTGCTTATCTGCTGCGCTGTCACGTCGCCCGCTCAATAGGCGGTGAGTAACTGTACGAAATATATATATATGTATATATATATTTTATCCGGAAAAACGGATGCAAATACTGTACGCACTTTTGTCGCCTTAAGTGCTCAGTTCTCTTGTTTTCTAATTGTTCTTGAATGGAAAAATATCTGGAATGCAATAATTCCTTGAAGTTACGGAGTATTTTCTATTTGCTCTTTTTTTGAGATATATTTAATTCTATAATAATTACATAACAATTTATATATTAATGTTGAATATATTTAATATATTATATAGAACTTCAACAAAGTAGCAATTTTTGGCAATGAAAGTTTCTAAGACACATACAAACATTGTTTCTTGAAATAATTGTTTAATATATATATAATAAATATTTACATAATATTGCGATACATTATTAGTGCATTGTTAACTATTTTAGTAGCATTAGATTGTGCGGTACATAGAATTATTTGTTTATATATATTGATTATTATTGAAATACCGCGCACATATTTATATTATTTACTCGTGAGTACATAACAAGTATCGTACACATTGTTACAGATATTATTTATATAAAATTATTATTATATATACATATAACTGCGCTCACTTATTCAATATTAATATGCAATTATTGATATTATTTTGCAATATTTTAATACACATTCTGTGCGTGATGTTTTAACTTCAAAGAGAAATCCGAAGCGAAGGAGAGATAGAATAAAAGAGATTATCAACATACTTTGATATCGTAATATTATTAATATTGTTAACGTCGCGATTTGTGAAATAATCAGCGAATTTTGATGTGGATTATACGACAATCGGTGGTCGCTGCATGTTGTAGATAAGGCGCTTAGTCCCGCTTAGCTGGTACATTTACAGGTGCGTTTTCAGTAATCGTGACACGTAAATCTGCTTCTGAGTTTGCACAACAGAGAGAGCGTATCTGAACATGAAAATGTTCAGCCGAATACAATCTTTACTCGACTCTGTCATTCGACTGAGAAAGAGCGGAATTGTTTTTTTTTTTTTTTTTTTTATTTTATCGGAAGATAGATTATTGCTACATACGTATCGTGTAAGTGAAGCGCGGAAATATAGAACTGTTATATATTGCTCGCGAGATGTTGTTCAAATAAAATATAAACAATTCCGAAAGACAAGATATAAGCTCGAGTTACGGAACAGTAATAGATTAAACAAGAAGAGACGCGCGAGAATTTTTCATATCTTCGTGTAAAATGATTATTATTGCGCAAAAAAAAAAAAAAAAATTACGAGAATACGCAAAGAGAAGAAAATTAATATTCAAGTCACGTTTATATTATGTCTGTTTTTATTTAAATACAAGAACGCGCTGTCCGGTGTTGTGTGCATCACTATATGTAGTATACATGCGTACACATACGCACGTACACGCGGTACTTACAATCAGGTCAATTAACATGACATTGTGCAAATTGTTTAACGAGTATTGCAAAAAAATTGCACAAGTAGCTCTTTTTTCGCCTTTTTAACGATCTCTCCCTCTCTCTCTCGATAACGGGATGGTCATTCGAGGATTTCTTTTGAAATCGTGAACAATGGCTCTTCGTTAACAACGTGTCTGCTAAAAGCATCATTAATTCATCGAATCAACTGCGTTGTTCCACTCTTCTTCTTTTTTCCCGCTCTGTTCTTTCCTCCTCTCGTCCCCCACTTTAGAATACAAATTAATCGCGAGATAACATAGCCTGCGCGATTACAACGTATTAGTTTAACACAATTATTGTCGTAATATATAGTTAATCTCTCTTTCTCTCTCTCTCTCTCGCTTGTATCATTAATACTAGATCGATACTAGAGCCTAGCAACTGCAAATTATTGCACGACACTTTTCGCGCAAAAACGAGGTTAAAGTGTCCTTTACTATTGACCTGTTTGCAATACCGAAAGTAGACAAAAAAAAAAAGATTGTCGCGATAAAATAAAAAATAGAAATATGGAAAGAAAAAAACCCGAGATAAAATCTGCGTATTTTGCAATTACTACGTGTATTATTTGATTTTCGAATATTAATTAGTTAATTAGTTACAACAACGCGTGAGACGCAAATTTAGAGAACAAATCTATTTTTCTGACATTTTGTTCGATTCTACAACGTTCGCGATTTTACGGTCATTTGCTTTGCAAGACGTTAGTTACAAGTAAAAAAAAAAAAAAAAAGAGTTCTCAATGCGAACGTTGAATGATAAAAACCTTATCTCGAGCGCGTGAAAAGAAATTTCGCGCGATTTCCCGCTTCCCGTCTCTCTGACGTTATAATCCCATATGGCGGCGCAGTGACTGATTCAAAGTCTTATCAGCGTGAAAGTATGTGTCTCGAAGTTGAATCGAGGGAAAAAGAGAAAAACGAAGAAAAGAACATCTCGAGACCTGCACTTTTATATCTCCCGACCATGATTTGTCAGTGCCGCTGCACGAGATGCAGGGCTGTAGCGAACTCTTATCTATGGATTCTCTCCTCGGTCGATTTAAATCCAATTCCTTTTTTTTTGTCCAATGACAAGAAAGTCTTTTCCGGAAAAAATAACTTCGCAAATTGAGAAAATAAAGGCGAGATAAACCGAAAGAAAAAGAGCAGTTCGAATTTTGCGAACGAGAGAATGTGTTGCGCGCGTTTTTTTAATCAAATTGCGTTCTTTATTCGATTAAAAAAAAAAAGAACGAACTTTTAATAGATACGTGGAACTCGAGAAATAATTTAAAAAAAAAAAAATTAAATTAACACTGAAAATTAAAAACTTTCTACACAAGTGATGATTTTCTTCGCGCGCGTGATCGCAAAAACAATTTACAAGTACATTCGTCCAAAGGATGATCCACGGATGAATTACGTGTCAGTTCGCGTTGTTTGCCGAATTCACCTTTGTATGCTGCACAAGCAGCTGTACGTAATATGCCGCCCGTACACACACGGACGACGATTTCGGAGCACGGAGAAGGCATCTGGCGTTTCGGCAAAACCATTTTCGCGTTCGGGGCGTGAGATAACATATAAGCTTCGTGGCGGAAATATCTTCGGCCGAGGTATAGCGGCGCGAAGATATAAATCCTACGCCCTTCAGAAGATACAGTTCGCCGAGGATAAACGGTGCGGTGTAAGGATAATTTAATGGCCGTGAAGGCGACGGACCGAGAGTAAGTTATCCCCGCGGTCGATTGTACAATCCATGCGAGACGACGGGGGCGGGAAAGAGGGAGACAGGGAAAAACGGAGGTATATCTGTGTGTACGTATACACACACGGCTGGTGGAAATAAAACGCGCCTGTAATTTTTGCCATTTCTTTCGTCCGTTTTTCAAGGTTGCACCCGCGTCATCGATCGACGGATTGCACATTCACGAGCCTCGCGCGAAATGGAGTAATCAGCGCGAAAAGCGAAAATTCAGAAGGTAAATCGCCCTCCCGCGTGTATATGCAGTCCGAGAGATTCGCGAAGAGATAATCGCCGACTCTTTCCGCGTTTAAAGCGTTTCTCTTCGCGTATATGGAAACTGTTTTTTTGGCGAGTGGGTAGTGGTGAGCTTTCCCGACGCGACCGAAACACGCACAAACGCGAAACAATACAAGTACAAGAGCGTAATCACGAAACACTTTTCGCATTATTGAAAATAGTCGCGGCGCTACATTTTTAAGTCGGGGAAATAGTGTACGTACGCGCGCATTTATTTACAATTGGGGCGATTTTTTTTTTTTTTTTTTTTTTTTTCTATACATAGTGATGGAGACGAATTTTCCTTTTATTTTTACATACCGATTTTCATCTCTGTATTTCGAACATCGATCGATCGCGCACTAGCTTCACATACGTGAGTCCGCACATAATCAGATATTTTAAATAAATATTGAAATAATCGAGCAAACGATAAGAGCAAATATGGAATATTGATACACACGCAACAACTGTATTACAACAATTACACCGCGGCTGAAACAATGATGTGACAGAATAATTGATACAGATGATAATCGCACGTGTGTGCGGGCTTGTTATCCGACATCATCGGCACTCATATCCGTGTGTGTATGTGTGTGTGTGTATGTGCAAAACTGCGCGCATTATAATCGGGAGCGGTGCGAAACGAGCGATACGTGTCGTAAATGCGAACGACGACGAGAGCGACGCGGCTCAGGGAATTTAATTAAGTCGCGCGGCGAAACAGATTTGCGTAATCGCCTTGTCCGCGCGAAAGAGTCCGCGCGCGTCGGACCGGGTTTAAGGATACTCGTTTTAATTTGATGTCGTTATTCATACCGTTTCATTTCCATATTTCATGTCGCGGCAAAATGGACGCCGACGCTTTATATTATAAATTGGCGAGCAGCGCGAGCGGTGAGCATATACTCGAATTTCAGAGGGTTTCGTCACCGCTTGGGTTTTCGCGTAATGTTACACACGTTCGTCCGCTCGACGGGCCGTGAATTTGACGGTTGGTAATATATTTTAATGCAACTTTGCACGTACGCGCGTATATTTGTTCCTCGTCTGTGCGTGTGTGTGTGTGTGTGTGTGTAGGAACACACGAGCGATATTAACCACTTTTCTCGGCCACCAGCTGTGCACATACGCGGGACCCGCCTATCGAAAACACGCGCCGCGATGATTATATGATATTTCGGTCAGTGGTTAAACAATGTGAAAGAGCAATTTATATACAGAGCAATATTGTTCTTGCTATAGACAAAGCAATGCGTTTAATTCGTCATAAACTTCTTCCGTGAAATATATACACATACACACATGTCGACATGTGTGTATCGTGTGCGCGAGTTACGCAATTTCGCGTTATAATATTACACCGATTTTACCGTCGGATTTATTTAATGTTAATTAAATAATATTAATTAATATCGCGCGTAATGTAGAATAATTGAATCAACGCACATTTGCATCAATATTTACACATCTTGCACAAACAACGGCCAAGAGTAAGGATATCAATTTTTTAGTATATCCGCGAATAAACACGAGTAAACTCTCTCTGTCAGCGTTTTTTATTTACAAGGTCAATTTTTATTTTTTTTTACATCTCGATACGCATTTAATTGTTACGCGGTAATATTCGACGCGATCGCTCGAACGCGAGACGCAATTTCGTTCGCGCACGGCACCGAATGACTTATGAATCACGGGCATTAAATTGCCGATCAATCGTTTACATCCGACGACGAGAGAAGTTTCGGCTCACCCCGGTGGGTCCGGGAACGAAGTTCGCGTAATCGCGAACTATTTCAATAGTCGGAGTTCGATAACTCTTGTGCTCGTTAGCGCTTAAAGAGCGGCGCGCGCGTTTCATGGGAGAGAGAGAGAGAGGACGGGGTCCACTTCACACAAGGGCACGAAGTGCGCCCGGGCGATATTAAATGGCAGAAAGAAGTATTTGAGCACAGGCAAGAGGAGAAAAAAAAAGAAGGGTCGCGAGAATGAGAATTCCTTGTACTCGTATTTCAGAAGGGCACGTTTTCCCTCTTCTTCTCATCTTACCGCGGCTCATCGGTTCTTCTTCTTCTAGCTCTCGATGACGCAGTGAGTCTGCAAAATTATGTCCGCGTGCCATCGACGCGATGAATTGACTTCGTCGTCGTTATCACGCGTATATATTCCTCCTGGCATCTCATTAGTTAGCGTTCTTGAAATCTCGCGACCTCTCTCTGTGTTTTCTTTCAATTTGCGAGATTATGATAAAACGAAAAGAGCAGCGACGATCTGTCGCGATTTAATAGAATAGGGAAATTTACAACACATGTTCTTATATTCAATAAGCGGATAAATATATATGAGCTTGGTTAAATTTTATGACAAAAAATTAAATAACTGCGCGAGCTGTATTTCACGTTCGGCAAAATGTTTTACGTGTTATCTAGCCTTTTAAAAGTCCGAGAAATGTAAAATAAATATTAAATATTAAATAATAGTTATTTAATGATACCTAACAAAACAGTGAGCGATATTTTGTATGTAATAATATAAAATCTACATTAAGAGAATTAAATATTATCAATTTAAATATTAAATATTAATTTCAATTACGTGTTTTTATAGCTTCGCTTTTTTTTTTTTTTTTTTTTTTGTTTCACCCAACATTACTTATTTAAGCGCAAAGAGTGTACGATTTTACTTGTTGAACCATCCATTTTTCATCATCCCGGGATGTGATACCCCGGAATGTCGTTATCTCCAAGCCATTGAATAACGAACGTAACGCGCTCGCCGTCAGTTTCATATAGCGGCGGCAATTTCGCGAACGAAATTAAACGATTGTTAATCGAAATTTAAACACGCACGCACGCAACTTTCGCGCGAATGCGTAAGCTCTCGCTCGTCGGCAACACGCGCGGCCTAATTTTCGTAATTAAAGCGAGCGTTAAGTTTGCGCTTCGTTTCCCCCTTAGGGTCTATCGTCGACCCGCAGTCTGGTTTTGCGAGACCCCGACAACCAAGGAGACCGTCATAAAAGTGAAAGGGTTGATTGTGTCCCGGTTTTAAATTAAGACCGGCTCCTTATACCGGCAGAAAGAAATTCACGAGGCGTGAAATGCGAAGGCGCGTTTGTTTCGATGATATTTCTTTCTCGACACATTGACACGATTATAACGTCTAATTTTTCATACAGTTTGTTCTCGCCACGAATGCACATTTCTTAAGTCAAATTGTGATAATTGCACATACGCTTTGCGTTTAAATTAAATTTCTATTTATTTTCCGAGATTGTCTCGCAGGTTTTTTTAACTGGAATTTTTCTTTAACTTTAAACATATACATATATATGAATTTTATTATACAGATTAATTTATATACTTCTTGATTTTTATAACGCGATATAAGAATTTTGATTTCAGTATTCTCACTTTTATGACATGTATTGTTGAAAGAGTTTTCGATTTGTTGATTTGGGAAAACTATTTGAATACTGGGTCATTATTTTAGACAGTCGTAAAGTTCATCGGACGGTCGTTCGATCGTCCGATAAGATTGAACCGATGAAATTGGCGTAACCTCGGCTAATTTTAGCTTTATCCGCGAAAACTCCCACATTTATCTTGGTGCAAGATAAAATCACACACGAGAAATGTGTGTGTGTGTGTATAACGAGTAAACAGCTTTACAAAAACGGATGAGTGAAAGAGGGAGCAGAATAATGCATCGTCTAAGAGAAACTAATATCTTTTTTCTCTGTCTAAGTAATAGCCGCGTCACTGTATTATATTTTTCTTGTTTCGTCTGTTTCGAGGCAAAATCCGTGCTTCAAGTTTTATCTCACGATGTTTTATTAGTTTTGTTATTAAAAAGCATCCCGTACGTTATCGCACATACGTTATAATCCATAGTGTTCCAATTATCCGCATTTGACCTTATTAAAAATTTTTTTATTGCGTAATTAAAAATTCGAAAAACAAGATTAGCTCCGATAAAAGGATGAGAAATGACATTAACGACTGGGAAAAATGCGCGTCGCGCGCAAAAGATATTTATTTCATTTCGAGATCAGTGTGTCCTACATACACACACAGTGTGTGTGTGTGTGTGTGTGTCTCTGGGCGACATTTGTACATCCGCGATTTTTTTTTTTTTTTTTTTTTTTTTATTAAAAAGAAACAAGCATTTTATTTTGTGTGTACATGTACGTATGTGAAAGTTTTTAGATAACCAAACCCTTGGGATTGAAACTTATTTAAGTTCCGGGTTATATATAGAGCCACTCTCTCGCAATGGATGGAACTTATACAGGGTGGTTTCTAAACACCAGATGTTCTTTTTGCTTTCTTGGCTAATTTGCAGTCGAGCTCTTATTTTAATAGAATTATCTCTCTTTCTCTCTTTCAAGAAATGGCATTGTACTAATAATATTACATTTTTTTATTCTCAGCTGTGGAATTGAATTCCAGGTTGTCTGAAAGGAAATACAATTCCGCTTTGACGTACACATATGTACAATGTTGCTTCACTCTTGCTAATTGCTGAGAAACTATTGCTGCCATTTTGTAACCGAAAAATAATTGACATTTGATCGAGAAATTTACGGTTAAAAAAAAAAAAAAGGATAATCACGTTGCTCCTGGGACACCGCGTATTCGCCGTGGTGGCAAGTGAAATACAGTATATCGAACGCGACGAACGCGGAGAAATACAAAACGTGGGATACAGGCAACGAGCAACACTGGAGAGATCGATCGCGAGCGAAGAAAATTGGATGGCGCGTCGTGCGGCAAAACAAATGAACGTCGTGACTGGGCGCGTGATTAGCTATCAAAGTCCTGCGACACTATCGAGATATTAACCAATCTAGAGAGTGAGAGAAAAAGAGAAACGGGGAAGAGTTCAAGGATGAAGAGAGAGGACGAGATGCAACATTTTGCCGCACGTATACACGTGCGCACCTCCGATCTCTAATAGCGTCTGGGGTATCGATTGACAAACTCTATTTTTGCGCGTGAGAGAAGAT
The DNA here is from genome assembly GCA_014825685.1 of Pseudomyrmex cubaensis. Lineage (NCBI taxonomy): Eukaryota > Metazoa > Arthropoda > Insecta > Hymenoptera > Formicidae > Pseudomyrmex > Pseudomyrmex cubaensis. Next base: position 116,738 of record QVOA01023460.1, read on the forward strand.
GGGACATCGCTCAAATCTCATCAACGTAAAAAATTCACGTCGTAGTTTACGTAATCGCGAACCGCGAGATTGAAAAAATGCACAATGCAACGAGAGTCCATTGCATTGAATGCCGGATTCGTTCGTTGAAAGACAAATAACGGTGACGTAAATTGTCACAAAGCGAATGTGAAGAGCGAGTGAACTTTTTCTTTCCCCCATCCGTCATTCTTCGCCACGTTCGCGTGGAGAATCTCCGGAGCTATTCAAAAAATTTCTTTGTCTTTACTAGTTCCTGACGAAAGCATTTTTAATTAGACTTCTAAGTACCCGCGGGCTAGCGGGTGTACTAGCTGGTATACATGGCCGGCGAACCGCTACCGAAAGGTTTTTGTGCCCCCGTCGGTGTGCGCGACACAAAAATTACTAGAACTTCGTGTAATCCCTCCGGTTATTATACACGTTGAAATTTTGCACCGGCAACTTTTCCATTATATCAAGTCCGGGAGCGGTAAACAGTAAATATTGTACGATCGGATCAATAAACAAGTTTGACGCCACATTGAAACGTGTAAACAGAAATCTGTTGTTTCGACTGATTGAAAATTAATTTTCAAGGAAAGGAGATTTGCGAAGGAAGCTCTTTAACAGTTTTTAATAGCTAACTGTTTTACCGGAAAAAAGTGTCACCACAGTAAAAAAGATTGAAACAAAGTTTTGCTTTTGTAAAACTTTCTCTCGTTTAATTGCATTGCAATTGTTCTTTCGTCGAAGCTGCTTATTATTACAATTGTTCGATATTGTCAAACAATGAAATTCCTCCTATCTCAGAAACCAAACGTTTCCAGACCGATGTCCACACACGAACCCCTTTTCAACGTTCGATCGATAGGAAACGCGTCCTCAGAATACTCGGCACCAATTGAAATACATCCTGTACGCTGTAATTGATTTTCGATGTACAGAAAAATAACCTAATCTGATTATTACCTCTCTCGCGTGGGAGCTTTACGTAGATCCGTATCGATCGCGTCCGTCAAGTATCGTCGTTGTGACAGCGCAGTGTATGCTACTATGGGAGTATCACACGTCACTGTAATGCGACAAGACAGTGATTAATCGGGACGCGGGATGATGAAGACGGAGATATAACTTTGATGTGAATCTGTGTCACATGCTGACGAAAGAATTTCGATTTTGTCTGTTGTTGGAAAAATTTTAAAATCTGTCGCAGAGAATTTTTCGCGCACACACAGCCGATATATTATTTTTTTGTTTGTAATAATTTTAGGGAATAAAATAAATAATCTCGTCATCGCGTTAATATTTTTTTTTCATCAAGTTAATATATCATTTAATTATTTATTTCGTTTTTTCGCAAAACTTGTGAGAACAGTGTGATAATTTGCTATTTGACTTTTTGCGTTGCGCGTCAAACAGTCAGCGGCGCAATGTGACAAAATCGCGAACGATCGCAAGTAATTAGAGCATCTGCTAGTTAATTTAGTGCAGAGAGCCTACGGTGTTTCGGTAAACCGATAGCGGTCAATTAAACTCTGGTGGAAGCGATTCTGTGACACTCGAAACGATCGGCGTCTCTCGATATATCGAGACCGCACACTGGCTTACGTTTATACATATATTAGCATACGTATCGGGTGTACGCTGCGATTGCGACACAATCGGGATGAGTAAATTCGCGTATGAGAAAAATAAAACAATATATGCGCGTACAAAATATATAAATTTTTTTATCATTACAAGCGTTTCCTCTTCAAAATATACAAATCGCATGTTTTACCTTCAATTATTTTGTTTGCAAACATTACGGTTTTGTTGTACATCGTGTTGATAATGGGCCACCGTGTATAACGCAACAATAGCCACGTGCGATAGCGCGCGTGTACAGCAGCTGTGCTCTGGTGGACATCCGCGAGATTGACGGATCTGCTCGATGATCGATCGGTCCGTGATTGACACAGAACCGCGCGCGTACCGCGCTAATGCCATTTATTTTCGGAGCAACATCCGCAGCTCAGCCTCAGTAATATTATTCATCACTTCTATGTTCGACTTTTATCGGACGTAAAAATTGAAGTAACATCAATTGGATTTGGGTTTTTTTTTTTTTTTTCTATTGCGCTTGGCATTAATCGGAATTTTTGCGGATACAATTGCGGTCTTTAGGAGTCAAGCGGATGGACGTGTACGTGCGACGTATTTTTAAAAGTGCAAAAATTAATCACACGAATTTTTATGTCGGATCAAATTGGTTTTTCTTCACCGCGATTTTTTCGGACATTTTCCACGACATTCGAAATAGATTTTCGAGATGCAAACTAAGCATCCGACGTAGTATTTTCGATTGATTCGAATTAATATGTGTGTTACTTCACACTTCGAAAATATCAGAGCCTTGTTGCGATTATTTTTTTCGCGGACATGCGTGACATTACGCGCTCGTATATGAAATTCTGTATCTACAAGATGACATGCGGTTCTTTCCCGCGAAGATTGAGCCATAGAGAGACGGGGGATGGTAAAAACTGCGAACATAAGTGATGTAAATCTTATCTCGTGTTCACGGTGTTTGCTGTTTTCATATTCATAGATGCGTTCGCGAAGTCGCGAGTGTGAGTTCGATATTTAAATAAATATGAACTGGAGTACGCGGTGTGAGAAAAGAGAGAGAGAGAGAATAGACCAAGAATAGGAAAGAACGAAGACGCAGTCGACAAGAAAGTCGTCCTTTTCTCGGCGGCGCCTTCGTCCTATTTTACGCCATTGTAATGCCGCAACCACCTCCCCCTTTCGCTCTTCGATTTCCTTGAAAGCTTTCAAGAAGGAGGAGGAGCAGCAGCAGCAGCACTTCGCTCGCCCACACCGTTGCCTCGCAAAGAGACGGCTGATTAATGCCCTCGCACTCGTTAAGTCGACGGATAAACTCTCGCCCCTGAGAGGTCAATATTTCGATGAGAAGCGATCGCCGCTTGCCGCACATTCTTCCGAGTAGGGTAATTTACCCGAGCGATTAGTTGCTTTCTACTTACTCCCGGAGCGGCAATTTGCAGTTGACTTTCGAAAGGAGAGAGAGAGAAAGAGAGAGAAGAAAACTCGGTCTTTCCCTTATTAATGGTACTGTATTATTACTTGAAGGCGAAAAAAGTTACTGCGGAGAAGAAAAACGTCTATTTGCACCATAAACACTCATTCCCCCGAGGAAAACAATTTGTTCGGGAGAAGCACAATTTCACGGATCTGTGATTACTCATTTTATTTCTCGCAGGAGTTTTACTATCTTGAAAAAGAGGTGGAGTTATTCGCTAGTCACGATTTCCGTAAATGTACATTTAAAAGAAAACAACGACAAAGTTGTTAACTGCAGGGAAACGTGAGTGAATTGAGAGAAAAAAATCCGAGCTTGTTCCGTTGATTGTTCAGTGTCTTGACGAGAATCGTTACACAAATAGTAATTAACTTCTAAGCTGAATTCAATTAACGCGTTCGCGGAGAACGTGAAGATTCAAAATAGAGATTGAATTAGCGCTTACTATTATTTTGATGACAGACTCGTCTTATCTATCTAAGGCTTAAGAAGTTGTTGAAGATTGTGCGCTTTTCCATTGCGCCGAGCTCAAAATTCAAGAAGTTCGAGAATTTCCAGTCTCTCGACCATGTGAGATGATCTCATGTTTCCGATTTTGATTGCAGCACCGGCGAGGGCGACGAATCAGATTCTTTTGGACGAAGCTGATATCACTCTTCGGGACGACGCCGACAGCGATTTTACGACGGAGGAGCCGTATCTCAAAAAGTGCATCGTAGACGGAAACGCCTATTCTCACAGCCAAACGGTAGCGACCGATCAAAAAAAAAAAGTGTAAAAAACACCAACGTTTTGCGAATAGAGAATATTATTGTTTTTTCCGTTCGCAAAACGCGAAGAGAAAACAACGTGAGAAATAAATCGCTTAAAAAAAAACAAAAGAAAAAACGTTCGGATCGCGAAGCAAAAATCAATCGCAATTTTACTTCGTCTAAAAACGGTTTAATAAAAAAACAGGAATAAATTATTTTGGTAAATAAATGTAGAGAGAGAGAGAGAGAACCTAACGTTATTTGAAATTTTTAAGATAGAGATTAATCGACGAGTAAACCGCTATTTTTAGTTTCGCGTTGGCGTAGAACGTGTTGCGATAACTGCGTGTCGCTATTTCCATTGTTCCTCGTTAATAGATCGCGTCTGTTAAATTGATGCCTTGTAACGGTTTGCCGGAAACCATTTCGGTTTGTATCCGTGCCTGAAAACCGCGACGACTGTTGCATTTTTATCTTCTCTTTTTCCTTTGACAAACAAATCCGCAGATCTGCGATCAATATTTAGAGAGACGCATATTTTTTCTCCAGTTTTTAAGTTAGAAGTCTAACTATTTTACAATAGTTGTCTATATAATTTGTAAATTTGTCTTACTTTATATTCTGAATGAACTAAACGAAATTGATGATAGACCAGACGACACTCTCGACGTCTAGATTTTGATTATATCTGACTCGAACGTTTGTGAACATTACGCGAATATTTTGAGAATTTACATTATTGGACGTACGTATATTTTCGAATATTTTCGGGAAGTGTTGCACTCATGTTAGTGCACTTCTCACAGCCGTGAAAACTATTTAGTTTAGTTCAGAAACTATAGTTAGAAACTACAAATTCAGTTTTATTAGTTTTCCCATTTGGAAAATAGTTATGAAATTGTTTTGGCGTCGCAATTTGGTAACCAATTTAGTCCGTTGTTACGCGTAAAATAGTACGCTTTTGATATGTCCGGAAAACAATGGACATTTTTGAAACGTTTCAGACATGTCTGAGGCTCTAATCTCTGGATAACTTAAACACGTGCGAGACGTCCGATGTACGTTGTTTTTAAATACGTTTTTAAAACATTATTCCGTCTGGGATATATACCACTTTCTGGAGTTGCGTTATATACTCCTTCCCTAATAGTAGGGTATATCTATCTAATTAGTAACTGGTACGTCTGCGTAATTAATAGTTCAGGTTAGTAGCTCGCGTAGCACGAGTGTGTGTCGTGTATAAGCAAGGAGGTCACACCTCTTGAAGGAGGTTCGTCTCGCATTGAGACACACAGGCCATGCTATATACATTTCTTGTAAAAAAAAAAAAGTACACGTGCTTTCCGAGAAAGAAGCGCGAGATAAAAATACTTTGTGTTATATTTTAATTTACTTCGATTTGTTAAATTTTCTTGCGAAGTGTGTTTTTTTAATCATCTCACACACAGAGAGGAAATTGTTGAAAACACATATACATTTACATTATTCTCCGAAATAGAATTACATATGCGCGCTGAGTTTTCTTCTTCTTCTCCTCTCTCTACACATTTCGCTCCAATTAATTTTTACATAGGTTTTAATTAACTTTTTTACACGCTCGTCGTTATCTTTCACACAGATACCGTCTTACGACTCGAATTCACATTGCCTGTGCGTTGCCGGTGAAGTTTACTGTTGGTGGCAGAATTATAATCCGAGCACCGCCCCGTCGCTCGGCCCGTCTTCCCTGCAATCGACTACGGTGGAGAGCAATTACACTCCATCCCTAGAAATGAGTACGGACATTGTGGACGGCTTCGGAGCTTCCGGCGATTCTGAATTGCAGATTGACCAACGAGGACAAATAGAAATTAACGCCACTTCATCGACCGTGATGTCTTCTCTACCGACTACGTGCATCGTCATGGGTATTAATTAATTTCTCTTGATTAGTGTGTTTCTCTTGTCTTACATATACTTTCACGTGCATATTTATACATATATATAATCATTCTTTTTTTATAAGATATTATTTTCTAAAAACTAATACTAAAACTTGGTTTTAAAACTATTTGTTTATATCGCACTAAAAAAATATTCTTTGAGAAAAGCGTAACGTTTTTAATTGCAATATCTTGTAACGTTTTGAAACTGTTTCATTTGTGTGTATGAATGGCGTTACACGTAAATGCCACATATGCTCTCGCCTGCTTGTGTGTTTGAGATTCGTATATGCGCGGTACTTGAATTATAGGAAGAGAGTATCGACAAGGTGAGACTTTACCACACTCGACTGGGAATTGCATCGAATGCAGCTGCGGCTCCGAAGGACGCGTCGAATGCTCACCAAAAGACTGTGTAGCATTGCGACCCGAAATGTTGGTCGCTCCCGATATGCCCGAGGCACCTGACAGCGACTTCGAAGTTTTCAATCTGGCGCGGGATCGGGGCATCGACGAGAGTTTCTAGAAACGGTTTGATAACAAGCTGCAAAACCGCGCAAACTTACTTGTGTTTGACGATACCGCGATACCGGTTGTGAAAGACCCGCAACAACAATTATGAGAATTTCGTCTAATTGAACGCGATGTGAAAGATGTATCAATGACAGATAAGAGTCAGAGATTCCTGGTAAGGAATAATGCGAAGATTTTAGCGATTCGAGTACGAAAAAAAAGAGATAATATAATAACCTTGAGTTTAAAAGTTCACTGATCATCGCGAATGAACGAAGGAGAGTCGTATCAAAACCCATTAAGTTCGAGGATTCATCTTTAAAAGTATAGGCGTATAATCTTATATATTTTTTTATATATAAAAAAAAATAACGCGTATTACTTTCTTCGAATGTCTGAAATTATACAAAATATTTGCGCTTAGTGGGTTTTGATGATTACGCGTCTTTGTGTTCTTTTTTTATAGAAGAAAATCTTCTCTCTATTGTGCCTTCAAGTTTTCGCGTCGTGAAACGTATTCAAAAGTTTCGAGTCAGGCGACGCGAAACATCGAGGGCGTAGGGTCCTGAAGGCGCGGTAGCGGAGAGAACATCTTTCTAGCGATAATTTTTTCTATAAAAAAAACCCTCAACGAGTGAGAACAAAAGTGGCTGAACATTTTTTAATGGCCTCGTTAATAATCTTCTCGAATATTAACAAACATGTGTATTTGCTACATAAAAAAAATCTCTCTGATGACAATTTAGTATTCACTCATTCTTTCACAGGAAGAGAAAGAGAGAGAGAGAAAGAGAGAGCAAGAACGAGGGCTTGATATTTTTTCTGTAAATACTGCGTGGGCGCAAATACTTGGCCTAGATTTCGACTTACGTAGCGATTTATAGAATATATTTTAGTTTCGATATGTAGAAAAGTCATATTCGTGAAACTTATGAAACGAATGTTTTTGTAGACATCGGCCTATAATCTACTATTAAAATTACGTATGCAAGTATACGCATATCGGTCTGCATAAGACTCTTTACGCGAGACGGCGAAGAATGATATTACTGAGCTTAGTCTCGTGTTATATTAGACGACAGTTATGAGAGACTCGATAATACTCTTTGCCATATCTTTATCATATCCTAAGTAAAACTGATCTCCAGTAAAATTATTCTAGTCAAAGTTATATAATTTATCTTATAACGTACTTGAAATTATAGAATTATATACATATATATATATAAAACACCACATTAAGCGAGTGTATTTATCCGCATATAAAGTGTGTTTGGTTTATGAATTAATGTATAACTTGATAATGGGGAGAAAACAATACAGAAATGTTTGTTAAACAAAACCGCTTTCATATAACATGTATGTAAACAATTACCGATTTAATTGAATATAAAATCACTATATTTTCTTCGAATAACAATTCGTATACACAAACCTTCAAAATAAATTGTTTTATTTGAAAAAGTGTCTCTATTTAATTTAAAAAAATATTTCTGCGTTAATGTGTAAAAAAAAATTAAAAAAATACTTATTAGTTAAACCAAACACACTATATCTATATAGATTAAATAAACTACAGCAAAGAGTAACAAAAAATTCTTAGTATTATATAATAGTTTACACAGCTTAATCATCAGAAATGAATAGCAGTAGAAATGTTCATAAGATTTATATATAGAACACCGTAACTTTTCCCATTTACATGTACGAACTAATACTTAAACAAGAATATGTGCGCGTGTTATATAATAGTATTATTATACACTCATATATAGTATATAAATCACCGAAAGAACCATTGGAATTAAAGAGAGTAAACATTGTGCGTGTAATCCGCGTTACGATAACGAGAAATTTATAATTAATTTAATGGAACTGCGGTTTTATATAAAACAGAACATTTAATTTTGCAGTAACATCTGTTACGTTTTGTTAAGTTAAATTAGTTTCTTAACTGAAATTGTACTCATTCTTCCGTAAACAAGCAAACTAACTGCATGTATTATTCGGTTTCCATTATATAAAAAAAAAAAACAACGTACAGTAATTTAAATTTTGTTGAACAAGTGATATTTTCCGAGCGTTTTTCACGTCCCGGAATATTATTCAGCGCGAAGCGCGAAGTATTTAACAGTGTCTCTTTGTGGCTAGAAATTAGAGGAAACCAGGGTAGAGGTGATAAATTGCAGGACCGTAATTGCATACTTTTTCGACGACGAGAAATCGATTGTTTATAATAGATAGCCGCGTAGGTAGTTTTCAATGTGATATACAACCCGAGGATAAGTTTATGTAACATTTATACAATTTTTAGATTAAGTAGGTTGATGTTCCGCGCCAAGGTCAACGGAAACGTGTTTTGGAATTATTTATTTCGACGAAATAACCAGAGGACAGAGCGATAAAACAATGAAAAATGACAATATTTAATTTGTTTAATGTGTGCGTTCTAAAATGAAGAATAACCGAGAGAAATATGCAAACTTGAGAAAATTTAAAACTTTTTTCGTGTTTGTCAAAATCAATTTGATTCGAAAATTGATGATGCGACTGGAACAGAGAAAATGAGAAAGAATTCTTCTGTAACATTGGTTTGTTTTAAAATTGATCAAAACAATTTCAATTCTAAAGCGTTATATTCACGTATCTGTGAGAAAGAGAGAAAAAGAGAAAGGATCTTATTTTATAAAATGCGCGAATCAAAATTAATACCTAGGAATTAAACATAAAGTAGTTCTAAATTCGCTTATTTTACAGTGGAAATGACACACATCTTCATACATCTTTTTCCACAATTGTCGCACTTTATTTCGCACATATCCAGCGGACCTGTCCTGCCCGATTTCAAACGTACGAGTAGAATAATCGATGATATTGTCGGATTGTTATACGAGAAAGAGAGAAATTAGCAGCGGAAAGTCGCAGAATCGATAGGAGCGATATTTTTGAATATCCCTTTTACACGCACAAAGAATTAGTTGTGTGAAATTATATACGTATAGAAAAACTCTTTCCAGCACCAATATTAACGACAATCCACATCAAATTGATGATAGTACACCTTCTCGTTTGCGGAAACTTGTAAAGTTTTTTAGACGAAACAAAAAACAAAACAAAAAAAAAAAAAGAAGAAGAAAACGGCACATCATTATATATACACGGGACCATCTCCATATGAAAATGAGCGAATCGCATTCATTGTTCGTTTTCGTTCACGTTTGAGTAACGATCTCGTACGTCTTCCAGTCATCTTACGCGCGCGCAATTGTCTATATATACATATATATATATATTATTATACATACCACATAAGTATTCCCTGGGATTACACATATCTTCACCAAAAGAATTGTACTCTTGAAATAAAGAAGACTTTCATGACATCCAGATGTTTGTATTTTTACCGTCCACAATATATAAAGTAGTATGTTGCAATTTTTCTGTTTTAAATTTATTTTTAGTAATTATATAAAAATTTTTAGTAAACGCAAACCGTAAACTATAAACTATATTCCGCACTTTGAACTGCAATTACGTATATTTAACAGAGTATACGTGAATTTTGCTTAATTAAATTTCAAACAAAAGCTTGACTCGCTAAATATGGGACGCGATTAATTACTGGAACACTTACACACGTGCTGATAGCACAGAGTGGTGCTTGTATATTGTTGATACTGTAGTTGACACAATGTGGCTTTGTTTCGTTTATCACTCGTCCGACCTTGCGCGCCAATATCTATCTATGACGTCAAAAAGTTGGATTAAGCTAGGGTTAGGTTGGGTTAGATGTCTTAGATTAGGGTTAGGTTATGTGTACAAACATGTTAGGATCTCAGACTGATGTACGGGAGGATATTATATCGTGGAAAAACCCTCGAGCTACACGAAAGTCAGGTCAGGTCAAGTCAATGTTACGATCTCAGCGAGAGAGACCACGTGCAACCATGTGTCACGCAGTGTGTTACGCATAACAGTGAATAACAACGCGCCCGTTTCTTAACTGTGATAGCTTGTCGCAAAGATTTACTTATTTGTACCTGTGATATATATATATATGTACATATATATTGTTAAAATCAATTGTTATTGATGTTTACAAATGAGATATTTTTGATATATCAAAATATATACACGTGAGGGATCTCCAATTTTCGTCGAGAAACGCTTTCCACGTGTGTACTCCAATTTGGTAAATAAGCCATGTGATAAAAGCGAAGCTACTTATTTTGCGTTGAAAAAGTGTCTCGCTACTAGATAGCGGTATCCAAACCAAAGATTAGATAATCGACTCTCATTAATTTAACCACAAAGACACGGAATTGCACTGCTATCAAAAAGCCACAGGCCACTTTTTCTTGAATGGATTTTATCACACCAGTGCATGTGCTTTCCGGTGATATAAAAGGGTTCGTTATGTCAGTGTGTTACTAAAGGACAGAGTGTAACAACAGAGAATGCAAAAGTAGTGCGTCAGAGATCACGATGTCGAGTAATATTCAAGTGACAGAGTCGCGTCCTTTTTCCACGTTACAAGAATTATACGATGCCTTCGACAACGGATCGGACAGATCTTGGACGGGATACGGCATGCCAACGGTGTACATCGCAGAGTCTACGGATTACGTGTACCGAGGTTCGGAAATTAACTCAGGAAAGATTCCGTTGGAAAAAATAGACAGAGAGGATCAACCTAGAACACTGGTTTGCCACGATATGAAGGGTGGCTATCTGGAGGACAGGTACTTACTTGTGCAAAATAGATATTGAAATTAGAAGATGCGTGAGTTGATCATGATTGTCATTATCGTATATTATTCTTTGCAGATTCTTATGGGGATCCACTTCTCACGACTCTTACGTGTTTTATTACTGGAATGTGGTCGACACATTCGTTTACTTCAGCCACCACTTTGTGACCATCCCGCCTTACGGTTGGATCAAAGCTGCTCACCAACATGGTGTGAAGGTATTGGGTACCGTGATTACAGAAGGGAACAATGACACCTGGGACAAAATTCTAGTATCGCAGGAAGAGACGAGAAGATTTGCAGACATCCTGGTACTGGTTGCGAAGTGTTACCAGTTTGAAGGCTGGCTGTTGAACGTTGAGAATAAGATCAAACAGGACGATATAGATAATTTGGTCTATTTTGTTCAGTACCTAACGGAAAGTATTCACAAGGAGATCGAAGATTCCGAGATAATTTGGTACGACAGTGTCACCAAAAACGGAGATTTAAGTTGGCAGAACGAACTCAACGACAATAACAAGTAACTTAAATTTAGTAACGTTTCCTATTATATTTTCATCATATTTCTATTGTTATAATTTCTAATGGCACACTTATTAATTGTTTTAGAGACTTTTTCTTAAACTGTGACGGCATATTCTTGAATTATACTTGGACGGAATCGCGACTCAGCAGCAGTCATGCGTTCGCGAAGAATCTAGGTCGCGACATTAAGGATATTTATGTAGGATTAGACGTTTGGGGAAGAGGATGTCCAGGTGGTGGTGGATTTAATTCCGCATATGTAATTTCTGTTTTTGTCTTACCATTTTGTCGCACGGTAAAAAAAACGGATAATAAAAAAATCATCTTTTTTTTTATTATTACAGGCGCTGAACTTGATACGGAAACACGATCTTTCCGTAGCTATTTTTGCACCAGGCTGGACGCACGAGTACTTTGGACCCCGCACCTTTCAAACACTGGAAGATTTATTCTGGGCTCAATTGTTTCCGTATTTGTACGTACACGTGCCCATTTACGACAACGAAACTTTCAAAACGTCTTTCTGTCGAGGCGCCGGTGTCTGTTATTATTATAACGGCGAGGTAAAATTACTTGGAAAGTTGAATAACACGCAAAATATAACTTGGCGCTTAATATACACATATGTTTAGCTAATTTAAGACTGATATTCAGGAGCACTTCGAACCGTACATGGTGAATGGCGAGAGAACACGGGAAAAGAAAGCGTTTTACAATTTGCGAATGCAACAGTCGCAGCTCTCGGTTCCTGTGCCGCATTTGCAATTTACGCAATCCACGCAACGAGTCATTGAGGATAATGAAGATGATGAACGTAATAATGATGACAGAGGCGATGGAGACTCGAAAAAAGTGCAGAAGCGGATAGAACGTATCTACGAAAATGTGAGAAACGTTATACGAGTGACCGATAAACTCGTCAGTTTCGAATACAAATTGCCGATTCCCGGCGTCAATACTTTCGAGTTTTGCAATGAATTCTCGTACAAAGGCGGTGGATGTTTGAAATTGTCTACCAGAGATCACAGATTATATCACAGGTGAGAAGATAATTGTATCTTAACAGAAATAATTTTGACATTGTCTCGTCAGTCGCACGCGTTACAAAATATTTTGTGTTACAGATTATTTTTGGTTTACATTGACATTAAGCAAGACATCCAGGCGACAATCGTTTATTACACAGGACTCGAAACAAACAGCCTGGCGGACGATTCTCGCAAAGATCCCGTTCTCGTTGTGGGCAATAACGGCGATTTGAAATCGATTCTTCCGTACGAATCCGTCAGTATAAACAATAAGTGGAAGAAGTGGTAAGGTTTATGGCGAATTGTCAACTGATCCGATATCGACCGACTTTCGCAATTGACTTGTATTTTTTTTTTTTTTTTACAGCACTTATTTGACAAATCTGAGGATTGTGGAAGAGATCGGCGTGTCCTTTCAGATGGACTGCGATTGTTACTTGGGCGAGATCGTTTTGGAAAAGAGAGATCAGCGTTTTGGTGAGTGGAAAAACATCGCAATTGATTTCGCACGACATTGAGCGCATAGCAAGTGAATTACGTCATGACAAAAGTATATCGTGAGTCTCTCGACCGCATAAAGAACCGTTCCTTAGCGCGATCACACCCCAGGTGTTCTCCTTCTCATTCTCCTCTCGAGTCTCCTTGTTTCCTCCTTCTCCTCCTTCTCCTTTTCGTCTCTCAATTAAAGGTCACTCGGGTGAAAGGAACACGGTGTTGTGTTCCTCGGCAATGGATCAGCCGTTGGATCTCACGTGTTACTCGATTGTTTGATTTTTTTTTATTGACTAAAAATTCCGATAAAAACATTTTGATAAAAATGTCACTGGAACAAGTAAAAACTGCGCATTTAGATTTTTATCGTCGCGATTACTGTGTTATTCATTTTATCGTACAAGTTGCAACAATAAATCAAACATTTCTAATATCTGAACAGCGATCTGCACTCTACAAAGGTATTCGCATTCTTTTCTCGCGGAATGTAATTTTGTAACGGGAAAATGCTGGACGAGAATCAAATTCTGTTTTCAGCACGGATAAGAACACTTTGTAGCCGAATTACGTTGGTGTTACGAACCGTTGGCGTTTGCGCGTTGCCACATTAAAACGAACGGTATTTGCAACCGAAGGAAGTTACGCCAGCCGCGTGTATTTATTATCCGCGAATTGATACGTGCATCAATTATCACATGCCACCTACTCGAAGAAGATGCTGTTTATGCAATATATGTGTTTGATTGCGTTGAGATTTTCCGTGGGCCATTAGCTCGCGCCAACGTTTTCTAATGCTTTGCGCAATTAGCAACGTATGTGGCAAGACGCGTGAATACAAAGTTACCGAGTGTCACTGCGAAGGAGAGGAGGAAAGGAAGAAAAGAGACTTTGTTTAATTTTGTGAACAAATTCTTTTTCTTAATGAAAACGGTTTGGAACATTTATGTGACGTTATTTAATAATGATTTTTGAACTGTAATGAATTACTATAATTATTTGTTTGATAAAATAACGCGTTTTTAACTATGATTATATAATAATACTTGTGCAATATTAAATTTTATTGTAACTAACACATTTATGCGGTTAACTAGTAGAATGCGCGATGAAATCGTAATTTCGAGCTTATTACGTTCGCCAATATCACAACCCGAGAGAACGCTTCGAGTTTATTGATACGTCTGCGGTTTCGGGGTTGGATTCTTTTGCGGCACGTTTCAAGTACTTCGCACTTTGCACAGTAAACAGCACGTTAACCAATACTCGAGATCTGCCGTTTCACTTTTTTAATTGCGTCAAGCATCGATTTCGATCACTTTCTCTCTAGTAGATTCGATGTTTCCGACGACAACGGATGTTCTGTTGTGTTGCCGACGTCAGTTATTTCCTTCAAAAAACATTTGAGAATTTTTAAATTAAATGTTTAATTTTTTCCAGGAAATTGTGATTTTTTTTTAATTAAAGAAGTTTTGCAACACGCCGCGAAAGCAATATCGAAAGATAATTGTTTTCTCAACTTTACGCGAAAGTTTACGAAATAAATAATGACGAAACATTGACAAAACAAGCGTTCGGCAAAAATTTAACAATTTATTGACAATTTCTACGACAATTTAATGATTTAATGATTCGAATCTCTCGCGTACGATTGATCATAATCGTCGTCAATATTGGACGCGCGAAGACATCGTCGGAACTTTAGATATCGATAAATTAACGGTAATACGCGTGTGCGTTATACCCTCGCAAAGATTCGCAATATTATTATTACGGGTTTCGCAAGAATCTCTTTCTTCAATATAATCTCTCTCTCTATCGTGCATGTCTCTTCTTGCGGAGGCCGGGTGTTCGTATTTATAAGGCGGGATCAATGACATCTCATTCCTGCATTTTTAATAGAAATGAGGTGTGGATTGTTTTGTATGTACATGGGATTTATATGAGAAGGAGTGGACACGCGAGAGTGGGTGTTGAACTCTCGGTACTCGTTGACATCGAAAACTTTTCTTCTCGTGTCTATAGAAATCTTCTCGTCGTTTAGAATACTCGTGCTTTTCAACATCGAGAAAATTTGCAATCTTCGTGCGTTCGCATTTTTTCAAACGAATAATAAACATCCGTTTGAAAATACGTTTCAACGTGAAAAATCTTCTCACTCTCTGACGAGTTTCTTATCGAGATCGCCGTACTGTGTCATCAAAGAAGTTGAAGATCGCTCAATGATTAGTTTTACATCGCGCGATCTTACGCAAACCCGAACACATTGTTACCGCAAATAATTTAACAATTAACTACGCTATTGTTTTTCTCGCTTCGTCTGATTTCACCGCGTCGAGCGAGATAAAAGCGACGAGAACCGCCTCGACGGCGCTGTGGTTCGAGTCTAACGACGCGCAACTGGAAAATACACTTTCAACGGTGCAATCATCACGGCTCAACGGGTCTTCCTCTTCCTTCCTGGTTCTTCGGTTCTTCGTAATTCGCCAACTAGAGATTTTTCTCGAAGAGTAGGACAGCGAACTGTCTGTCTGTACCGCGGTCGCGAGCTGTAACGGCTCCGAGACGTTATGCATTCTCGCGCTATGTCCCCGTCGATATTTCTCCGTCGCTGTCGTGACGTGAAAGTAAAAACGTTCGGTCGGACGAACGCGAATTTAAACGCGTTTTCTTTCACGACACGGTCGTTGTCAATGTTCGATGCGCGCGATCGAACGCGAGATGACGATCCGATTCCAGATATGTTTGCGCGTTCAAATATTATTGTTCTGAAATAGCGTGTAAAGACGAATGTCAAGTCAAGAAAAACGAGCCAGGTGGCAACGTCAGAAACGCGATTGATAGACGCAAATTTAAAAAAAACAAAATTTCAAGTTTTTTTTACTGCAATCTCTAATTTTTAAATTTTTAGGTCTTTTGCAAAAATACAATCAGTAGAAATAAATTGTCATTGCTCGTCCCGTCAAATGATTGTCACGAAGTCGTTTCAAGTAAAAAAGTAGTTGAAATTAAATTTGTCACAAAAATAAAAGTTCTTCGATCTTCTAATATCCTTGACAAAATTGAGATTGCGACTTAAAATGCGCGACATGTCAGTCGTTTTTAGCAAAATTTGCTCGAAGAATACAAATATACGCGCGCGAGCACGCGTGACGCAAGCGGGCACGTTTTGTTTGTTATTCCATTCAGGATAAACAAGTGGAAGGACGACAACGAACAGAGAGGAGCAATCTCTTGTTTTTGAGAGAAAAACACGCGATTTTATTCAAACAAAAAGTTATCGCAATTGCATTGATCTTAATCGCGAGGGAATATTCAAGAGAAGAGTTTCTCGCTGGGAGGAACTCGCGGAGGTTATTTAATAATCGCGAATAAATTTCTCTGCGGCGGATGATGAATAGAACAACAAACACTTTCGGTTACACAGTTGCCTCTCCTCGCTCTTCCAATTCTCACGTAATTACGTACGCGATTATGATTACGCTGATGCAGTTCGGAAAGATAGAAGAACAGATTAACGTGATCGTTTGACATTCACTTTCTTCTCGGTGTGTGTAATTATATATGTGAGAGAATGACGCTTTATTATTATTTCAATGGAGATACCCCGCGCTCTATACTACAATGGACTGAAAAAAGGGGAACACAACCGAGATTTGTTCTCCGAGTACGCGCGCGATTGTAACTTTTTTATCTCCTTAAACGTCCGTTACATCTAATCGGATTATTTCTTTCTGTGTTGTATATTTTCTACCTAAATGATCTCGACATTTTTTTCAAACAGTCTTGATGTATTCTATTTGCGTACGACATATGTAAAAAAAAAGTCAAGTAATCGTACGTGTCGGTTAATCAAGAGAAAAGCAAGATCGATTGATCCGCCGCTCTCGATTGATCGGCACCTGCTCTCGAGCGATTAGCCTCGGCGAAAAAAGACGAAGAAGAAGAAAAAGAAAAAAACCAAAACGACGTGACTAATCGCGACGCGGAAACTTTCGCCGCCTGCATTCGTCGGCGGCGATTGCAATTTCGCTCGTGATACACGCGCGTTTCAGAAGTCATTCCCGGGACAAATGGGATCGTTTGAAAAGACAATCTGTGGCCGATGTACGGCGCCCGATTCCTTCGGCTCTTTTCTCGCATTTCTCCGCTGGATGCCGTTTTAGAAAGGCAAGCGCGCAGAGAAACCTCTACGAAACCTCTAGAAACGTGTACCGAGAGACTTCTCATCTCGCGCGCGGTGCAGTGCGCGCGAGATCAGTGGCGTACCGCGCCATGATCGAGGTTTTGCTTTGTCATCCAGTTATTCGCGCACTTACAACAACACGCGTCGAGCGCTGGCATTTAAACGGGGAAAAAAATGACACGCGGTTATTAGATATACAGGCGGTTTTGTTATTACATTACGACGTTATTATATCTCTCAAAAAAATCTCGTTTTTACGCAGACAACTCCGTACGCGTCTCCGTACGAAAAACGATAGTGTCGAAACGCGTTTGCTTTTGACAAATAATAAAATTTCATACGCGCAAGAATTAACTGCGCGTTGACTCTATTGCCAGTTTTATTACTTGTATTTATTTTTGAGCCGCTGTCACATTTTAATTTACGTCTCTTTTTGCGGTTCGACACTTCGATTACTTTTTGCTTTACAAGAACAAGTTTTACAGGTTTTTAATTTTGTATCTCAGACAATGCCGTTGTTGTTGTTGTTTTTTAAATTGATCTGTATGCCTTTCTCGAATTCTTTCACTAAATAATATGACGATCTTTCCCGCGTATTCTCCTCCCCGATAGGTTTTTAATCATTTTCTTGCATGGGAATGAGAAATGTGATGTGTGATTAACGTCTGGCAAGAACACACACGCGCGCTCAAGAAAAAGCGGGGATATTATGTCCGTTTTATCGGTGCGATCATATAGAATTATCCAAATTAAAGCCGATGGCACGAACGAAGCCGATAAATTATTCATCCGTGCGATTATCGTTACGCCGATAAGTCGACATTAGAAAGTCGGAAGTGACCGCGCGCATTAAAACGGATGGCGATTTCATTAACCGCGGTGTGCGTGTGTGTGTGTGTGCCAGGCGCCATCGTTGAAATTCCACCTGACATAATTTGAATTGCGTGTTGCTCTGATGCAAGCGCATTCTTCGTGCTAAATTAGGTTTTGTCGGTATGTACCGAGGAATTTTGCTTCCAACATACCGGAGATACACGTGTAAAAGTAAATGGAAAATTTTAGGGAATCCGCTTTAAAACGCGCTCGTGAATAATAACGTCAGTTCGCGAATTTCAGTTTTTTATTTTTCAAACAGCGTGTCTCTTGGCTCTTCTCTCGAAATTGTTGCATTTTGTTAGTTTAACGTGTTTTTGAGAAAATATAAAAAAAACAGATGTAAATTATACATTTGTGCGAAATATCGGACGCGCGAATCGTGTCGCGCGACACAGAAACCGAAAAATAAGAGAACGAGGAAGACAATAAATTATTTTGTCTCGGAAAAAGAAAAAATGTTCAACTTTTGCAGCCTCGAGGACTGAGATCAGTCTCCGAGGACTGTGAGATTATCGTTTTTTTTTCTCCTCTCCGTTTTTTCTTCAGAAGAGAACGGAGATTTCGCACATAAATCAAACAAATCTCGCGCGCGCAGTAGTAAACGACTCTTCTTCGTACGGCACTGTATACAGCAAGATCTCTTGCTGTATGTGGTACATACTTAGGTGGAGGTAATGGCCGGGGCACGATGCGATGCGATGCGCGGCGTATACGCAGACAGGAGCAGACGTATTTCAACGACGTGTATACCTCGGCGAGGAGGATACCGTAAAGAAGCGCGCACGATTAACTTTTCAGTGTGTCGGACCGCGTCCAACTTATACGCGCCGCGTCGTTCCACATGTATTCCCCGTGCACATTGCGGAATAATTACATACGTGCATCAGCACATGTTCCGGAGATGCGTTTAATATACATCGCGTTCTTCGGGAAGAACATCGCGGAAATACATTTAGGTTTTATTATTACACGCACACACACGCGTATATTAGTAAAATATCTTCTCTCTCTCAGACGATAATTTGTTTCGGATAGTTGTTTCTTGTTTACCTAATTGATTACCATTTATGAAAATTGCACTTGGTTTCTACAAAATTTATTTATTTTTATTTCTACTTCCTTACGGATTGTGGTCACGAATCTCGCACTCAAATATCCTCTCAACAATCGAACAGGCACAACTGACTTTATTAAGGAAATAATTGTAATAAAATATTTATACATGTACCTAAATAATTTATAGAATAGCAAGAAGATTAGTTGCTTGCATTAGATACACAAGCAAATTAGTAATTATATTAGGAAAAAAACGTTTCACTATTATACGGCCAGCAGAAAAACTTTGCTAATCCTATTGAGATTTTCATTTTGACAGCAAAACGCGTTTTGTTGATGAAAAATTGTAGCAGACTCGCCAAATGTTTCTTGATGGCCATGTAATATCAAACCTTTTTTTTTCTAATATAATTACTTCTTTAATAAAAGTTCGACCAGTTCGTTGCTTTTGTCCCGTCGGTATCTCACGATTTATCTTTTAAAAGAATCCGCTTTTCGAGGAGAATTTTTAAATGCGCGCGTTTGTTTTTTCGCAGCGTTCGTTTGTTCTTAAGTTCTAGCAAGTTCTCTGCGGCCGCTAAGCGCGCGAATGCGTCGTATGTACGGGCGATGCACATAAAAGCTCGCGTGTGTGCATCAGTGCCTCTCGAGGCGAGAAGATATGCTCTATCTAGAAGGTTGCAGGAGGCATCGGTACGTGCACATATACGCTCGGTGCGCGAAGAGAACTTGTTAGCTGCCGGTAGACGTATAACCGGGAGGAGAGAAGAAAAATACGAACGTGCCAATTTTTTTTTTTTTTTTCTTTACACCTCGCGCGTAACAGCCGCGTGCGGAAAAATGCGCGTTCTTTCTTCGAGACGTTTATCTTCCAATCATTAACTTCGATTACATGCGGTGATGTACCTAACCAGGATGTTAATTCTCACGATCCTGGTTGAATCACATTAGCAACAACGAGATTACGAGAGAGGGAGAGAGAGAGAGAGAGAGATTCGTAATTACGCTTAAATAAGGTACGGAGCGAAGTGGACTTTTCATTTTTTTGTTGTTGAAAAACTCTGAAATGTTCATTGAAGAGAACGCAGAAACGCGGTGAAGGGAAATCCACACTCTCGTGTACAGGCAAATATAATAAAAAACTTAGGAATTAATTAACCGACTCTAATGGAACGTATCGACGTGTATAATTCGCGCGTAACAACTGCTAATTATATTAAAGACATAGTAACGGAAAAATCTCTGTTTTTATGAAACACAGTAATGTTTACTTATTTAAAAGAGAATAAACGCGGTGAAAGGAGAATACGTACGTAGAAAAAATGCTAATTAAATGATGGAATTCTGTAAGAACAAAGGTAAACAGGCTACACGACGGTGGATGGTGGTAAGTGTGTGTCCGCTTTAACTCTCTTGCTCGAGCTCTCTTCGACACTTCGTATTCTTGAGCCAACACTCGGTACTTTGATTGAAGAGGATTCGAGCAAGAGAGTGGAAACACTTGCGACATAACATCGTACGTGTCGTACAGTGTGATTTGATCCTTACCTTTGTTTCTTTCCAGAAACACGGAAATCTTACCTTGAAATTATCTGCTGGTTATAAAAAATAACAAGTTACAAAATTCACCGCAAGATGAACTCAATTAATTTCGTACGCGCAACGAAAATACCATCGGCAAGTCGCTTTTGTTGTCTGTGCAAAAATCGCAAATTTACTGACGCAAAATGTGTGCTTTTTTTCTCTTGAAAATAGATGCTTCTTTCCGGTGATGCTTCCTCTTTAAAAAGAAGATCGCTTACTTAACTTTTATTCATAGGATTCACCGCCCGTTAATACTCTTCGCTTCAAAGTTACGCCGCGTTAATCTCGCGTCAATGGAATTTGTAATAAAACCGCGTCTTCTCGCGTAGTAAAAAAAAAAAAAAGAAAGAAACAAGGAGCAGAGGAGTTTTTGACTCCGAGCAATCCCGCCACGCTCAACAAATTACAACAACGCGAAGAGGCAAGAATATAACTGCATTTTATACAATAATACGTGCGGAGTTAAGAAACCATGAGAAAGAGGAAGGAGAGCGAGGATGTAATCGCGGGACTGCGCTTGCGAGGACTCTGACTGCGGGAAATTCTGCAAATTTCGCGATGAGACGCGTGTATAATTTTATACTAAATATTTGTTCGGATTCTTTTATTTTCAAAAAAAAGATGAACGCGGCGAGCGAAAACGTAGAAGCGCGTATAACGAACGAGAGATGAGTGAAAAGATCTAGTTAGGAATATGAGAAAAACGCGCGCACGAGAACTCGGAATTCTAAGAGAGCAAACCGTTTAAACCGCAAAAAAAAAAAAAAAAAAAAAAAACATGCAAGTATAGCCCATGCGTGCGTTTATGTACCTATGGGCGCGCCGCGTGACTTTCTCAACGCGCGGATTTTTTAACTTACAGAAAGAATTTCGCGATTGATCGGTTAAAAACGATCCGCGCGTGTGGGGTTTCTGTCCGTCCGCGCATCGTGACAAAAGGCGGACAAAGTAAATTTAAAATAATGATTTCACACGTTTAACCAGCAGAACGATCAAACTCGTCGAAGTGATTTTTTATTTTAAATCACACGCGGAAACGAGCGGGTTTATTTTTTAACAAGGAGGATAAAAGTAAGCGTGTGGAATATTAAAACTCTTCGTAGCCGAAAGCTATTTTTTCTTAATTAATTATTTAAGAGAGAAATTGAACGTAAAACGTTTCCTCGAAGTATCCGTCAAATTGGGGGCAAAACTAGACGTGCGTTCAACTCTGATTGTTCCAAGTATCGAATGAGAATCTCATCTCTCACGATCGCCCGGCTATTGTCTTCGAGAGAATCGATTTTGCGAATGTCGAAATATCAATAATAATAATTTAGCGTTACACTTCAAGTTCCACGCTCGCGTAAGGGCAAACCGAAAGGCTCTTTCGGGACCCCTTCTTTTTCCTGACGACAAGAATGCGATTGATATTTTCTGCGTACGCATTATCGCGATCGCGCAACCCTTTCGTGCGCGCGTGTGTGTGTGAACGCGCGTATTTTCCGCTATCGAAAGGCGTGTAAGGTGATCGATCTCTCGCGTCAATTTCGCAAATTCCGACACACACGGCGGCGAAGTGGAGGAATCCGGAGAAGGAAAAGCGGGCGGGCAAAAGCGAGAGAAAGAAGGCTTCCTTCGAGAGATAACGGGGGGGAGGAAGGGGAGAGAGTGTGAGAGAGGGACGCAGGAGTACGGCAGGTACCTACCTACCTGCAACCTACCTGTGTTCCCGACTCCAGTCACCGATCGAACACTCGAGAGATCGGTCACATCGCCGATAGATTTCTTTCGCGACCCCGCGGGTGTGCGCCCGATTGAGAAGATAAAACGATCGCGACGGTGTGGTTTTTTTTTTCTCCAGCGGTGCGAGTATACTCTGGGACGAGATTATGTACACGGACGAATTGAAGGAAGCGAGAGCGGTGATATGAGACGCTGGTACGTCAATTGATGATTTTGTTCCGCGCGAATCAATAATGGACTTTTATTGTTCGAAGCGAAGGTACGCGATGTTTCCCTCGTGCATTGTGTTCGAACGATCATGTGACGATTTCTCGATATGACAATTATCGCACGATTGCGCGTAAAACCTAGGTGCGATCTACGCCACGAATCGATTCACGTTTTCCCCCCTCTCCCCCGCGAACGAGAACAGACACCGCAGGAGAATTTAATCGCTTCGGTAAAGTACGTCGATAAATCGCGGCTTATTTACGCTCGTATAAACAATTGGAAACTGTATTGTCGATCTAAGAACTTTTGCAGTTCTTTGCAGACGCGTATTTGTAAGTTCTTTCAACATAAAACGAGTAAAAATGAAAAAAAGATCGACGTGAAAGCGGTAAAAAAAATTCTTGCTTAAATTGCGAAACGGAGTAAAAAATCGGTGTTTAAAATCGGATATGAGCAAAAGCTGAAAAAACAATCGAGTTAACAAGTGCGGAGATTCCGCGCGAGTGCTGGTACAAGGATAGCGAATTCCCCCGGTGAATGTAATAATAATCTCCATCAAAGCTCTTGAAACGCGCGCGAGCGCGCGTTGCTCTGAAATACCTCGGCGGCGGGCCGATGGTGGAGAGGAGGTCCGTTACCTATGTTTATTCACGAGTACGCGAAGTGGAAGATTCGACTAGGATGTTCGCCGTGTTCAAATAGGTGTTGCGATTAACTCTTAAATTAATTATCGTCGTTCTCCGGGAAAAAAAACGTGAATTTCGTTTTACATTTTGTGTTAAAAAAAAAAAAAAAAAAAAAAATATATTAAAAATAAAGAAACTTACAAAAGTATTACGAGATTTGTTTTTTGATAAATACGTACTTTAAAACATGTCTGGAATTTTTTATACACTACAATATAGTTGTTTTCACTCGCGTAAGATTACTCCGAGATTACTTGTTGAATTAATTAACGTGTGTTCGAAATAAAATACACTCGATGGTCAACAAGTTGGAGAATCGCCGTGCATATCTTCGTTTTAATTTCAAATGAGCAATTTTTGCGTCTGACTGTGACATTGATAAATGCCGTCGATATCAGAATTTCGTTCTATATATAAATTACAAACTGCGCGTTCCACAAACGAATCTAACCATGACGATCTTGAAACCGGAACTCGCTTCGATTTGATGCAACGGCTTCGCGCGACAGCTAGAATAAATGATATTTAAGCGAAGTACAGGGTTTAACGATGTAAAAATGATAAATAGTTAATGGAAACAATGATGGATGTTATTAGACAGAAATATATACGGGGGAAGGAAAAAACTACATTGCCGATGATGATGATTCGCTTCTATCTTTGTACAAAGTAACAACGGTATTCTTCTATCTTTTTTTTTTCAGATAATTGCGATCCTGCATATATTACCAGCCGGATTAGCAATTACCACATTCAACGATCTGCTTCGAATTCGACGGAGCGCGATCGTTCGCCGTCACAGGAGTGATCGAAAATCGCCGACTGTTAGAACAAATATATCGAGGCGACACGCAAATTATTATTATTTTTTTTACAGTAGCCTCTGAGAGTTCAAGAAACAAAGCATAATTTAGAGCATAATTGAAGCATAATTTGTGTCGGAGACACAATAATTTAGTTTTTGTATATCTATTTTCTTATAAGAGTAATGAAATAAAAATTAAAAAAAGCAAATAGATCGAAAGAGGATTTTACACCCAAAGTATTTTTTAAAAGTCGATTACATCGTACTTTGAATTTAAATAAAAAAAAACAGATTCGCGAATGCCAACATAGAAGACGGTCGCGAATGAATTCAGCACCGCCGGTGTTGAAAATGTACCGGCACGCGATCGAGTTCGATGTAACGTCGAGCGAAAACTTGTGGAAATCTTACGAATCGAGCGGAAAGCGCGAGCAATTGAGACATTGAAGAAGCGCAATCTTCCGTGAAAATCTCGAGTCGAACGAGCGGCGTGATCGAAGAGAAGACGAAATTACAGGGAAATTACGGGAAATTATTTCCAAACGAGAAGAATTTCCGACAGAGAAAAAAGAAAAAGACAAAGTAAGACACAAACACGACAAGAGAGAGAGAGAGAGACACGCGATTATCATAAAAGTCAATGATGCACAGCTGATTTCAATCGCGCGAGGAATCATGGAGGACACAGTGACGGTCGATTCCACGGTGAGAAGTCACAATTCAAGTCACTCGAAGGAGTCGAAGGACTCGGAGTCAAAGCCAGAGAGTTGTCTGGAGTCGAAGCATTCCAAGGATGTCCTCATTCCGGAAAAGCAGCAGCAGCAGCAGCAGCAGCAGCAGCAACAACATCATCATCATCATCATCATCAACAGCCGCCGAAGCGCGCGGAGGATCTGCGAGCGATCTCCGAGATCAAGGACGACTCGAATTTGCTCATGTTCACGTCCTGCGGACAATTGTTGCTCGGTAAGTGTCAGAGAAAAAATCTTGATCTTAACGACACGATGTTCCGCGCATCAGTCGGACCAGTTTTTTTTAAACATTACTTTTAAACTCGAATTCCCGTTCTTTTGACGGACACAAGTGCTTCCACAAATCCTTGTGTGTGTGTGTGTGCAATTAATTAATTAAAACAATTAGTTTCGCAACGGGATACGTGCAGTAATTAAAGCGGTGGATATTACTGTGCGGCAAAATTCGTGCGTGCGTTTCGAGAAATCACGAAATGTATGTGTACATACATAAATCAGAAATCTGTACGTAAGAGTGAAAACATTTCACTTAGAAAGTCTCGCGCGCACATGCAACTTATTTTGCGCGATTGCGAGTTACAACGATGTCATTTAAAAAAATCCATTTCAATTTGTTACCTCGCTCGAATCAGGGCAAACCGGTAACGCGCGATTGTTTCTGTCGATGCGCGTATTGCACGATATATAACTATCGTGCGAAAGCGGAGTTCGATTCTGCACGCGAAATTTCGCTCGTTAATCAAACGTCGCCGACGTGAGCAAGGATTATTTCAAGCATGAATGACTTGGCCTTAAAATAAAAAAGTTAAAAAATTTCGAAGTTGAAAAATCGAGAGCAATATGTTATGTATATATAACAATTTGTACAATTTAATAATATAATAAATAATATTTGATAATTTATATAATTTATTTACATATTATAATACATATAAAACTTTAAATAAGATATTAACGTAATTTGTAAAAAAATATGTATGACTTCTCCGAAAAATTGAAGAAATCGATAATTTTGTTGTTGTTTCGTGTTACTTTGCATTTTCTTAGGTGTCGTTCTGGTAGTCTTTGGCGTTTTGGTGCTCGTCCACGGCGCCGCTTTGGGTGGTTCCGGTGCAGGACTTTGGGCGGGCGCAGGTGCCCTAGTTGCCGGTTCGCTAGGAGTGGTTGCAACTTTAGCAACGTCGTCCAGTAAACCAAATTCTGCTTTCTCGTCCGCTCATCTCGCATCCAGCCTGATCGCTCTTGCCCTCTCGAACATGGCAGCCATTACAGCTCTGACGGCGGTTGTCAGGGATGCACAGAGAACACCGGAAATGTCACTTCTCACCCTCTCGGTACATCTTCTTAGAATTATTTACAAATAAGGACTCAACAATATTACGCGATATTTTAAAATCTTCGGCTTAGTTTTGTGATTTCGCGTCGCATTTGTTTAAAATGCCTCGAATAATCGGCCGTGTGTTAGGCCGGCCGATCGGATTGACCGGTTTTGGCAAACATGGCTCATGCCCTGATGAAACCGTTTGACCGTCGGAGAAAGTTTCCAATGCCAAGGCTAAAACGCGGTCAGGTCTCGCCAGCACCATGAAATTCCACGGATCGCGCGGCTGTGGAACGTATATTGGAAATTACCGTCGTGTGTGACTCGCGGGCAGATTTTGCGCTAAATACTCGAGTTAGCGCAAGCATTAGCGCGCGCGTCGTAATAAACATTTTTCTTGTGAAATTCTTCTTGAAACGTTCGACTTATTATTGCAATTTATTTAAAAAAAACAGATAATTTTGAAAATTGTAGTACTCTTGAAGTTTTTTTATTTTTATTGTTATCTAACACATTGTTTTCAGGAACTTGTGCACAATTTCTTGTTTTTGACGTACTTTTTTTATACAGTAATGTGATCAATAGATAGAAGAAGGAATTCCTGTGTATGTTTCAGGTTGACAACAGCAACGACGTGGTGGAGGTGGACGACGGCTTGGCGGGTTTGCTGGCGAGCATCGGCCTGCTGGTGGCTAGCGTAGCGGAGCTGCTGGTGTCCGGCTACAGCTGCCTGACCTTGACACCAAAATTGTGCGGCTGCTTGCGAGCGAACGCCGCGGACGAGACGGCATTGGCGAGCGACGGCCATCTGAAGACGCATAACATGGTCCACCAATGGGTCATCGCGCAGAATCACGTGCCCTCTAAGAACCAACAGCCGTTCTACGTGGTGCGGCCGATGACGATGCCGATGCATCCCATTATTCAAGTAAGCGACCTGTTCTCCCATGACCTCTAACAATCGTGACCTTTCGTTTTTGCCCGGGATGACGGGAGAGTAGGGAGATAGGTCAGTGACACAAGCGCGCTAGAAAGTTCAAGCAAGAAGAGAAACTCGCGCAAGTGAAACTCTTTGCGCGCTTTATCGTATCTGAGTGTGCAACAACAACAAAAAAATCTTGCATCGTAGAAAGACCGACGCGTATAAACACGTTTATTTGGAGCAGACGGCATTTGTGACGGAATTGTTGCATAAGTCACTTTGAAATAAATGAGAGAAATTATGTGAGATATAAGGGACACGAGTTTGGGTCAATTGTGAATAATTGCATGTTGCTTGAAGAGTACATATATATATATATTTAACATAAAAATAGCGCGCGAATTTTGTAACACACAACAAGCATCTCTACAGTTCTTGCGTTTGTAATGTCTGTAATAAGCGAAAGACGGCGAATGACTGTAATATAAAAGGATGCCGCGCAATTACAGCCGCCGTACGGCATCTCACCGGCGCCCGGCAACTTTCCGCCCGGAGGATTCGTGCCCGCTGGAACTCTTCCTATGCCCGCACCGACGCCTTACGCTGCCATGCCCGTTCTGCCCCACATGCCCGCGTACGCCGGACGACCGCCGTCTCAATTGGTGAGCTTTCGAGCATGAAGCGGGGCGCAATTCCAACACCTTGATAAATTGGTGGCTAAAGTTATATTAAGTTTAAGTTATAAAATAATTGTTCAGCTGCGACATGTACTAACAAGCAACCGGATTTTAATCAGAACTTTAGTTAAAAGTGACATAGCTCGGTGTCACACACAAAAGATGTCGCGTAAAAACATCCCTCCGACACGCTTTTTAATGCAACTTCTGCTTTTTGACCTTCTTTACTAATCGTACGCGAATGATAATCTGTTTGTAATCGATCGTTTGAATTTAGTTACGTACGAAACACAAACGTCATTCGAACGCGAATACGGAGGAATCGGAGAAAAAGCGGGAGACCAAGCACGAGTCATCGAAAAAGACGTCATCGATCGGCGGCGAGGATCAAGTGGATCTGGCACAGACCTATACGGGACTGGACAAGAAAATTTCCGAGGAATTTATTTCGATCGCAATGGATCCGGATAGAAAATCGAAGGCTTCGAGTCATCACGGCAGCGAAATTGGAACTACGAAAACATTTTGATAATTTTAATTGTTTGAAAGTTTTTTTTTTTACATGTATGTGTATCCGCGACTGTCCCGAGAATGCTATTACTCTAGTGGATTGTATTCCACCAAATTCCTCGCGAAGTGTGCAGAGAAAGATTGAGGTGACCGAGAAACCTTTGCATTAATCAAATGAATTAAAAGCGTTTACTGTATTGTTAGCGCGAGATATCCCGAAATTGTTGATTATTGCTTCCAATATTGTGAGCGCTTCCGTTTTTCTATTGAGTAATTTTAACAATGATAAAACAAAAACACTAAAACTAATAACGTCTAAATAACGTACGCATAATGTTTGTAAAACCGTAGAAGTAACAAAATACGTATAGTTATATATTTTATATAGTAATATATGAAGCTTTTACGTACACATATAAGTAGTTTATATCGCGGTTCTTTGTTTTCGGAATATATATTGTCCACGTCTTCCACACGGAAACGGACAAATTCCGTAGTTACCTGACGATTACCTGATACACATACTCGATCTATTTGTCTTTTTTTTTTTTTTTTCACACTTCTTTAATAGAAGTTTAAACGTTTGCTTTATTAGATAACGTTTTGATTATTAAAAATTATATTTTTATTTACAGCGCAAATAAATTTCATCTCGCGCGATTAAAAACGAACGACTGTTACTTTGTTACGAAAGCTATTGCAATAAACAAAATTACGATATGTTATATTCGTTTGATAGTCAGCTGCGTTTTTTTTTATAATCTTATTTTTAAGATATACTAAATACGTTATAAATTTACATTATAGTTATTATGTTGTACAGTCACGGCTTTCTCTGCTGGCATTAGCTTAATCACGGTTGTGTATATAACATATATTTAAATATATTTTGTTATATAATGTTACACATTGCTTGAAATTAACTTTTGTCAAGCAGCGTAATGTTCCAAGTGATGTAAAATGCGCGCTTTGAAAAAAAAAAACAGGAAAGAGAATAGTCAATAAAGGCACTCATCGAATTACAGAATTACATTTATTACCACTTGCGTTATTATAACTAATTAACATTACAGTTATATTTCATAAAATCTCACTCGTGTAAATATTTGTCTTTCAGTGTTAACTACGTCAAATGTATAACAGTTATGTATAAGTAATATATGAAGTAGAGTTTATATAAAATAAAAAAGTTTAGTATTGTATAAATATGCATGCAAGCTTTTTTTGTATACGTTATTAATATATGCGGAATAAATAAATTATGTCGCAGATGCTAAAAATTATCCGAACGACGCGCCAAACTTATAAGTACTGAGACTAGTTTCTACACATCTACGAGCTTAAATTGCATCGGCGACACTATCGTGTTTACTAGTTGCGTCTCGAACTTGAGCGGCTCGTGATGCCATTCAATCTGGAAGTTTCGCGCAACCTGGAAGAAAAAAATGTGCGCTTTTTTAACACGTTTTCTTTTAACTTACGTGCTTTTTTTTCTTTGATCTCTGATGAAGTGATCTAGTTATCATAATTGAACGATTGCAGATTGCAGAAGCACACACACACAGTACTAAAGATATTTTTTATAAAAATATACAAACTGCCAAGAGCAACGTCTCAAGTTCCATCTCGGCAAATCTCCGGCCAATGCATGTACGAATACCGAATCCGAAAGGCATGTACGCGAACGGATGCGCCTTCCTGAATAACGAGCTCTCCCGCAACCATCGTCCGGGTAAGTATTTGTCCGGTTGCGGAAACTGCGTGGGATCCATTGAGATCAGGTGGTGACAGGCGATAATGTTAAACTGAAAAGATACGAGCAAGAGCTGTTAAGTGAGTAGTGTTTTTGTTTTTGCACTCAGTGCTAAACATCTGTCACAAAGTCTTGTTACAATTTAAAATTTTCTTTTCACATACGATTCCTATTATTCTTCATGAAACGGTATAAGAGAACAAACGTACCTCTGCTGGTATTCTGTATCCTCCTATGGAAACGTCCTGTTGCATGGTTCTCAGGACGTTACTGGCAACGGGTAACATTCGCATGGACTCCTTAATGCAGGCCTTCGCGTACTTGGTTTGATTCAGGATGTCTATCGTAATAGGCGACTCTTTGTGCGGTAACAGAGTCGTTACTTCTCTTCGCAGCTGTTCCTGCACGTCCGGACTGATTGCGATGTGATACAGCAGAACGCCGGCCGTGTTGCCGACCTGCAGGAGATACACATTTATTTGCACTAATGGTCACTTAATTGTTTTTCTCATAGAATTGATTTACTTCTACACGTGGTCGATGTGGCTTGAAAAACATATCAATATTAATTTATCCTATATAGTAAAAGGAATTGCAATTTTGTTTCAGAAGCTGTTCGCTTATCAGTGTGTGTGCGCGCGCGTATCGATAATAAATGTCCTCGGAGACAAATCTCGCAGTTACCGTATCAATGCCGGCCATTAGCATGTCCCACGCCATTAAGTGAGCCGTTCTCTCGTCAATGCGCAAAAGTTTCTGCAACACGCTACGATCTTGCGTGTCGTTGTGCGTCTTCTGTTGAAATTTCTGTTTAGCCTGCTCGATGTATTTTTCAGAAGTTCTGAAATATAAAGAAATGCGGTGGAATACGGTGGAGCGCGAGTATCATCTGTATATTCAAACGTATTTATATACTCAGTAATTATATCCAGCAAATGAAACAGTCGCCTTAGATCCCGTGTATTGTAAACCTTCCACATTGACGGCAGATTTTCCAGGCGGTGCAGCAGATTGAAAATTTCAACTACGGAATTAATCATTACTTGCGGTTCCGAGTCCGGGGCGAGATTGGTATTTAAACAACCCAATCGGCAATTCATTGCAATCGTGCTCGAGCCTGTTGTAAAAATAATTTATACATCTCGAAAACTTATTATTGCGCGCAAAGAAAATGTTGATTTTTCTCCTGTCATCAGTTTTAAAAAGTCAAAGAATTATTAACGGACTTTGTACGAACAATATTAACGATAAAAAATTTATATGCAAACAAAATGTTTTCATCTCGTTCGGAATGTCAAAATAAATTTCCAAACGCGAATTGCGTTCGCGCGCTTACACTCCAAAGCCCACTTGAACAGTTCGTTCTTGAAGTTACTCGGTAATTCTTGAGTATCGGGATTGCGCAACGATCTCATCATCTTCACGAATTCGTGGGTCACCTCGCTAATCTGTGAGATATGCGGTTTAACTGCCTGCGGTTGCATCATGTGCGCATTCACTTTGGTGCGTAACTCCTGCCACGGTTTTCCCTGACTGAAGGATGAAAAACAAAAACAAAAAAAAAAAAAACATCAACGACAGTAGAAAAGACGGTACAAATATTACGCGTGTAATATTTTCCGACGTATATCGCAGAAAATTGCACGAAAAAAACGTAGAGAAAGAAAACGAAAAAGGCTTTGTTTTTTGTCTTTTCTCTCTCTCTCGTCACATTTTTTCTTATCAATTATCTCTTTCAAGTCAGGCTACCTTACTGCGAGGCCGTAATGTCCATGAAAGATATGTTCCCTGCTCTTGCGATAGTGAAGCAAGCTTTCCAAAGAAATCCGCATCGGCCATGGGCCGTCCGCGCGATACATGTTTTCGCACAGCTCCGGCGAGAACAGATAGACACACGGTCGACGATTCAACAAGCCATCCACCTTTACGATGTCGCCGTATTTCTCGTGCAGCGCGCGGAATTGCGTTAAAATATCCATATTACCGAATTCACCTGTTATTCACGTTCATCACGTTTTAATTTCGTTATCTTATCTCATTATGTCAATCTAAGTCGCACGAATCGTCACGTCAAGATCAAAGTAAGAAAAAAACACACCGGAATATAAAATATCACGTGTATATTTAACCCTTCGTACAGATCTCCCACTCAAAAATTTCAAACCGGTGTCTCTAGTAAAAATTAATAGATTTTTTTTTAACGCTTTTATCTACAAAACTAGAGATTTTATCAAATTGTTTTTTTGTCAACGCAGAATTTTTCAAACTTTTGATTCAAGATTGAAAAAATATTGATTTTTCGCGATATTCGATTTTAAACTCGTGTGAGTTTCACAGACCCAGTCTGTACAACTAGTAAGTCTTTTTTTGGAGCTATGTGCGAAGTTAAATATGTAGTTGAGGTGTGATTTAGATATTTATTATGATATCACGAGACGACAGGACACGCGCGTGTGTGTCGGTTACGTTTATAAACTCGTTGAACGTTATTTTATCCCGTTGTGTTTAAATTTTACATTTAAATCTCTTTTCTCGAACAAAAATACGACTATAGATCGAGCAAATAAAAGTTTTAAGGCGTGCGAGGAGAGAATTTTCTTACCTATGTGAGGTATAAATCTGAACCAATTGCCAAATAAAGGTATCGCTTTTGGGCCGGGAATGTTCTCGGTTGGCCGCGCGTATTGCAACAACTCGTCGTGCGTTCTTTCGTTAAACACGGTCAAAAAATCACTTTTCGTCGGTCTGGCGCGACGTTGCATAAGCAATATCGAATGTGAGATATTGAGGAATTTGGCGCGCATCATTTTAATAGATTTTTGTGGCTTTATTCTATCCCGCAATTTCAGGAGATTCAAACTTTTGATCGGTTACTTGTATGTGTTTCTTGTTTTCGGTATTACCTTGTTGCTTGTCGCGCAAAACAACGACTGACTTTTTGTTTGCTTGTTGCCTCTGATTTCGGCTTGCTTGTTTGTTTCTAACTTCGAATGTCATATCTACCTACCCTGTTCTGATGTATTATTGATAATGATTACGTTGAAGAAAAACACAACTGTTGTACAACAGTTGAGAGATTTTATCACTTACGCGATTAAATCGTGATTTTGAAGCCGTGACAAAGGTTTTAAAATAGTTTTATCCATAACAAAACGTCTCGTCTCCAACATTTTAAGATAAACTTTAAGACGAGATTTTAAATATTCGAGATTCGATTCTATTGCACGTGAATATCGATCTTTTAATTCGAGAATCGACGGTGCCTAAACCATCTGGCGCTGAATACAATGAAATAACAAAGCCGTCGAGAAGGTGCTCATTATGGTTTTGTCACTAGATGGCGACTGCTGCCCTATCGCTTCGACTTCGATTTTGATGCGATACACACACTGAGGTCTTGTATCGATTAGCATCAAAATTGATTTAAGGGAGAAATTTCAAACATTTAAACAGATTAAAATATTCATAGTTAGCAACTGTTCTCTTTTTTGTAAATGTATTATTTATTTATATATCTTAATAAATATGCATTGTGCAAACATATATCTATATATACAATATACATATATAATATTTACACAAATGGAACACAACTTATATTATTGTACACGTGCGGCTTTTTCTTATATCTGTAGATATTATCATTCTGTAACGTTCTACATCTCGTACGTATTTTTCCTTTCCTTTGTTCGCAATATCCACGTTATGAGGATGTACACATATAACACATACGTATAAGCGACAGGGGAAGGTTTCTATGGTAACATTTACCGCGAAAATGAAAACACATGTCCGCAAGTCCGACAGCCACGTTCCGACTTTGCACAGCGGTCTGCGAGCCTGAGTTTTTCTCCTAGTTGGAAAATGTCTTATCGCGATTTACGGAGTACGTAAATGTTTGACATATATATTTCTGACTCGTATTATCTGTATGTGGTTGAGCGAAAATCCCATCTCACATAAAATTGTGAACGCGCGATCTGTTTCACGATAGATTTCACGGAGATGATGCGGGTGCTGGGCTATCCGAGGCTGATCTCTCTCGCAAATTTTCGCGCGCCGAATTTCCCTCTGGTCGCGGAAATTCTTGTCTGGCTGGTGAAACGTTTCGATCCAGATGTTGATATACCGAGCGATCACGAGACCGAGGACCAACGTGTGGCACTGATACGCAGCGTCGCTGAATTTATGGTAACAACAGATGTCACACTAAGTATAGCTTTTCGTTTTCTTCAAAAAACTGGTATAGAAGTGTTAGTTATTTTTTACTAAATTAATAAGATTTATTACCAACATATCGCTTAAAATATGTAGCGTATTTATTTTTTTATATAACATAAAATTTACTTTCTGCACATATTCAAAATAATTAAAGACAAGTTCGTTAAATGTTTCTTCAGTAAAAGATATTAGAGAAAAAGAAGCTTCACAGATGTAAAATAGAACGTATGAAACAATTTACGTGTTTACTTCAATAAATGTCTATTGCGCGAGAAAAATTTACACAATATTCTATTACACAGGCCGTGAAAACGAACGTGAAGCTAAACACGAAGAAGCTGTATCAAGCCGACGGTTACGCGGTGAAGGAAATGTTGAAAATAACCACATTGCTGTACGACGCGCAAAATAGCACCAGCATCGAGCAAACTCGACCGAATAGCAATCAGAGTACGGTAAACTTCGACATATCTGATAAAATCAACGAACTGAAAACCACCCGGCAGCTCGCCAGTCAGTTAACCATCAATGGGGCAACTCTCTTTGATTTGCTTGGCCGGGAAGTGGAGCTTCGCGAGATTCGCAATACCAAGGTTGCTCGGCAATTCGATACCTCGGAAATAGAAGTTGCCTTAAAAGACGTTATCGAGAGCACGCGTAAAGAGATTGACGAAACCAAGAAGCAAATCGATAATGTTAAGGTAACAATCGTTTTATACTCGCGTATTAAAATTATGACTCGTGAAAAGAGAGTTTGTTTTCTCTCCGTACAGCAAATTCTTTTCTAGAGTCACGGCAAATAATTAATTAACGGAAAATGTATTCAAATTTATTTCTACGGGAATTAATTGCGAAAATTATATTTTCAAATTTATTTTTCACAGGATACAGAACAGAACTTGGACACGAGAATCGAGAGACGACGGACGGAACTCGATAGAAATCAAAAGAGACTTCAGACGTTGAAAAAAGTTCGTCCGGCATTCATGGAGGAATTTGAAAAGCTCGAGGTTGAATTGAGAGCTTTGTATGACGAGTATTTGCAGAAATTTCGTTATCTGGCGTATTTGGAACACGTGTACGAAGACGCGGCCAAAGCGGAGCAAGAACGATTCGAAAGACGGTAATGTGTATCTGTCAGAAGCGTGTTTCTTTAGTTAGAATTTTAATTGTATGTAAAATATAATTTTGTTATGTGTGCGTATGTACACATTACTCTTTTAATTATTTACTTCTTCTCATTAACAGGCAAGCTGCAACGAAAAAGCAACTGGAGCAAATGAGAGCCGAGGATTCGAGTTTCGAAAGTATGATGGAAGGAAACGATTCTATATTCAGCACAAATCTTCAAGAATCTTTAGTTACTCCTCTTACAAATCCCGAAGCTGCGTCAGCAGAAAGAACTGCCGGTCCGTCCGCTCAGGTCAAACCAAGTACGTAACAACAATCTCAGACTTTGTAATAATAGAAAAAAAAAATAGATTTTTTTCTTGGAGTAACAAACTGAACACACTTCAGATACCGCGAGAGCGTCGAAGATGCAATATACTCAGCGGCGTATTTACGGCAGCATGTCCGGACGGCAAAGAGGCACGATTCAAGAATCGAATGTCAGTGACGGCTCGCTGGACAGCGACAGTGATTTACTGATTGACGGCGATCTCGACGACGACGATGATGAAGATCTTTTGAATTCCGCCGCGGACATCGCCGGCTACAAGGCCGGTCAGGAAAAGCGATCTGTCAGCAAGATAGACAGACACTCGGACGATGATTTTTAATTAAGGTAACATGGTTTCTTTATTGATATACACATATATCGTCTAGGGTTTTTCTTGTAAGATACAACAACGGAAAATTTGTAAGAAAGAAAAAATGTATTTGTAACAAAACGTCAAATCACAAACTTAAAACAGTGCAATGTAACTCGTAAGAAATATATATGATACATATAAATTCGAAACAATTATAACATTATAAATTATTTATAATATTATGAGCATGAACATATCAATATGAAATACATATAAGGAAAGAGTTCCAGAAAAAGGTTTTAACAATCTCTCAATATTCAGCGCTAGATACAGAAAATTTCTGCATTTCACTTTTGGAACCTTCTTTCCATAGATATATTTGTGTTTGCCAACAATATATGTAACGTTTAAATAGATCAAATAACTGTGAAAAGAAAACTTAAATGTTTGAAAATAACTACTTCGTAATTCTTCTGACAAAGCAACGAAGAGAAGAAAGAGACAGGTGCGTACATGTATATTGTCCTATTATTATATTTATTCGTTTCGCCAACATAATTTGTCAATGTCGAATACGTTTCGGAGCACCGATCACAATGTATGTTCCTTAACTTATCTCCTAAACGTCGTGTACGTATTAACGTACGTGTATACACATATATACATAAATGTGTGTATGCGTGTGCGCGCGCGTAAGAAATGTGAATTTTCATAGTTTTTAATAAAGTAGAAAGACTTTGCTGTGTGTGTGAGTGTGGTCGGTTACACAGCGAAGTATTAAGTATCGATTTTTGGCTGCAGGTAAGTAATCTACAGTATTTGAAACGCGTTCTCTTTTTTTTTTTTTTTTTACTAAGTTCGCTTGCGTGTGCAACTTCACCATCGACTTGTGTGTACTCACTTGTGCGTATGATATTCAATAGAAAGATCTTTAGCATTTGTTATTTGAAATAATCATTATTCGTTTTGCTCCAGAGAGCAATAATCGGAAACAAAAATAATAGAACCCAGTGTGGCAAATCAACATATTTCATGGATTTCTGCCTCTCTATAAAATGAAATAAATAAACGAAACAAATTGTCTCTACCTCTATATAAAAAAATCAAACTTTGTAAACTTTTCCATATATATATATTTTTTTTTGGTTGGAACAAAAAATTCACGTTTTAATGAATTAAATGTCCTAATCTCTCCGACGAATTGAATCTGAAAGTAATATAATATTTCCTTGAAAATATTATACGTATTTCTAAGCTTCGTAGCTCGTATGTTTCTCTCTCTAATGTAATCCTAAATACATATTATACATACATTTCGCTATGCTAATTGTTGATTCTATGGGATATGCATAAGATACAATGTACGGATTTACAAGTACTTTAAACAAAACGAGAGAACATTTTACTCGAAATACAAGAGCAAAATATACAGATAATATCTAACGTTGTGTTGTGCTCACACTGTATTTTATCGCCAGCTGTTTGTTTTCTTTATTTTTAGTCCGTGATTTAGGCCTTCCGTAATACAACTCCTTCTCATTCAACAACTGTGATGATTTGTCGCAAATGATTACATTTGTTGTGCGAAGAAAAGTTGCACGATACCAGATACAAGAATTTGTATAAAATTGTGTAAGAGAGAAGCACTACTAATGTAGCATCAAAAAAAAGAGAGACGAAACTCGTCTCTCTTAAGACTTTTCCAGCAGCCATTCAGAAACCCGTCACGTAGAAAAATATGATATTAAATCGCGTTTTCAGTTGGAAACGCTGCGGTCATTTCTTTCAGGTTTTTTTTTTTAATATGACAGTCTCTATTAATTCCTGTTATTAGGCGTATCCTCCTCTGTGTTTCGCAAAATTTAAAAACGCAGTCTCCACTGTGTGAGAATTATATCTGGCAACACGTGAATTTTACCAAAAAAAAAAAAAAAAAAGCGCGGCTTTCAAGTTCTAAGAGACAAGAACTAAGAACCGCCGTAATTGTAGAAATAGGTCCTCGCGACTTTCGGCGTACCGGTAAAATTGCCAATGTCCCACATAATTTCTATCATGGTCTTTCGCTACCTGACCGACTTGCCGAGAGGATTGACTTTGATTCGCGGCGTTAACACCGGGACCGGGTCGAGATCCGGTAGCGAACATTCGGCGCGCAGCTCCGTCCACGTCTTGTCGACGTTCGCGGCAAGCCGATCTCTGTACTTATAGGCCGTTCTGTCGACCGTAGACTGCGTTTTGATGCAGTCGTCGCCGCCGAACTCGCAGACACGATAATGATGCAGAATGGCGGCGTCGGAGGGCACGTTCAGTGTTCCGTGACCCGGGATGAACTCCCAGACGAAGTGATTGCCCGCTTCCACCACATCCTGCGGCTTGCAGATATACTTGGAGCGTTGCTTGTGCGGGTGCAACTTGGTTCTACGTCGCGTTTTCCTCAGAGTGATCAGACCGGCTTCGGTGGGTGTGTGACTGGTCGCGATGAGCGGGTCGTCGGCCCATTGCAAATAAAAGAAAGCGTTTTGAAAGGAAAATGCGCCTGTAGATCTGACATTGATCCGATTCCCCATCCACCTGTATAACAAATAATTAACGCAACAAGAAATAGCAAACGCTTTTTCTCTCTTTTCGACAACAATAATTAGATAATTGCAGAGTAAGATATCGGTTTTTGTGTCTTTTGTTGGAAATTATTAGAAAACGTTTTTTGTGTCGCTTGGTTCTACAAACCATGTGTTAACATGTCTTTGCACAATTATTTGTCATTTACTTAAGTGCCGTCTGCATAAAAGTATAGAATGGTTATTGTTTGTCTTCAACGTGAAGACATTATCATACCTTAACAAGTCAATAATGGTGTCGTTGTGTCTCGGTATAATGTACTCGTCGAGATCTACGAGCGCGACGTACTCGTACTTGTACATAGATCGATAGAGGCAATCGTTAAGCGCCGCAAACAGGCCCTCCGTGCGAATTTCCCGTTGGGAAATCATGTCGAGATGATGCCACGGCAGCACCGTAACTAGATCCTTGGTCTCGTAATATTTCAGTGCGCAACTGGCCGCCGCGCCCACGGTATCGTTATACAGAGTGACGTGGGTTGCGCCCAGAAGTCTGTGCAACTCGATAAATTCCACTAGTTGCAGGACCTGTTATAACACACATGTGTTTAAATGCACCAGATAGTGACATTGCAACTTCGTTGCAATCTGTGAAATCGCATGCCATATTTTATTTCACACCGTATGATGAAAAACATTCAATTCCGCATGTCCTAGAGTGATATCGCGCATTATTACGCGATATTGTTGTGCGTTAGCGAAGTAAAATTAATTATAATCCGCGAATATGTCGCTTCTTATTGTCTGACATTCGCGCGGCAAAAGTATTTCCCCGATGTGTGTAAGTAGGCGAAACTCATCTGTTATTCAACGACGCTGCTTCAAATAACATACCCTGTTGTAATAATAATGCAGAGGTTTGACGCAAATAGCTAGAGCTTCTTTGTTATTCGCGCGGCTTTCGTGGCGATTCTGAATGAGAATGCGATTCGTCGGGGCAGCTCGGAGTCGCGCCACGACACTGACTGCTTCCGGCACGTTCTCCGTCGTCGGCGATTCTTTGGGCAACGGACAAATCACGAAGCAGGCGCTGTACTTGAGATTCCAATTTTCCCGTATCACCTGAAAGGTAACGCAGAACGTAGATTCTCGTCGCGTTACCGCCGAGCGCAAACGATGTCGAAAATTCGGCCTGTGTGTGGTGTACCTTAACTTTGGCGGCTACTGTTACCGAGGCAGTGACGTTCCCACCGTTTTGCTGTCGGTACCACAATCTGCACCAGACGCGCTCCGGGCTTCTGGTCTTGGTAGCGCTGATCACACGTACCACACCTTGACTTTTGCCCAGCGGCATGCCGGCGCCGTTAACTTTGTCCCGATCGTCAAAGTACGCCGAGTAAACGAAGAATTTGAACCTGGAAGAAACATACTGTCGTGTCGTCGCCCATTCAACTCTCCAGAAGCGCGGATATTCGAAACACGCGACACACGTTACTTATTTCGTCAATTTTATTATAGAAGAAACACAGCAAGAATATACACGTGTGCTAGAAAAATAGAAAGATTTAAACGAGAGGAAACATAAACGCCGCGTTAATTATGGCGATAATTATCGCACGCAAACCGACGAACCTCGTGTTGGT
Organism: Pseudomyrmex cubaensis; assembly: GCA_014825685.1. Lineage (NCBI taxonomy): Eukaryota > Metazoa > Arthropoda > Insecta > Hymenoptera > Formicidae > Pseudomyrmex > Pseudomyrmex cubaensis. The sequence goes on from QVOA01023460.1 coordinate 157,046, forward strand.
GACTGGCAACCATTCGGCATGCGTGACCTTCAGATTCTGATCTAGCTGCGGCAAACGGGCCTCCAAGCTGGGCGGTAAGCTCGGTAAGCCACGTGGATCCGTGTGTACGGTCTTCTGTGCCCCATCCTCGCCGTGAACTAATAAACCAACGTGCTCGTCAAAGCTACCCTTCAAACCGGCATAATCCTCAGCCTGGGAACATCAAAGTTGTAATTCACTGTACTTACTCTCCGTTCGATGTCTCATAACTACATATCGCGCGTTAATCCTGATTGTCAAAAAAAAAAAAGAAAACAAGAGAAATATCCTCGTCGCGATATCACTAATGAAAAACAATCACGCGCGAGAAAAACCTCGCGGCGACAAAACACGCGACGAAACCTCAGAAATTCAGCTCGCGAGTTCGAGAGAGTTTTAAACCCGAAGATTTTCAAGAAAACGGTCGACTTGCGAGAAGAAAAAGGAGAGCGCGTGGCCTCTTTCTCTCTCTCTCTCTCACCCCGGCGAGGTGATGCCTCGACGGAAGAGATGTAAACGGATGAAGAAAGTTCCGCGGGATCGAGCAAACTAATTTGTCAGGTGGCCGCTCACTCGTATCCGTTTAAACTTTTCTTACGTCGCTCGTGTGTCTTTTCCGACGCCACGTTGGGGGCGTCTCGTTGTCTCCCGGCGGCTGTTCCTCCTTCGTAGCTTTCTTCCGCGGGAGAGGTGAATCATTGTCCCGCAGCAGACGGCGAGGGTGCATAAATACTATATACGCGAGGCGCGCGCGCGTCGCAACAGGCATAGCGAATAAGGGAAGGGTAGTAGAAGAGAACGGCGCCGGAAAACGTCCGCCGAAAAATCGATGTCGTATTGTATGGTTTGCCCAAGTTTCCGGCCTTTTTGCTCGAATCTTGCCTCGACTCCCGACTATATGTTTTTACTTTGTTCGTGTTTTTCGCGGAGAGAACGAACGACGTACAAAGTCGCCGCTTCCTTGAGCCTTCCCGAGGAGGAGAGGCTTGTGGCTTTCAGTGGAAAATACTTTGAGAGGATTATATTGCTCCGAAGAGAGAGAGAGAAAGGGAATATAATGGATAAAGGGATTAACGCGGTGCTGCACACACACATACAATATACGTCGCTCTCTTTGTCCTTTGTACTTCATATAAATATTGCAGAATCGTTCCCCGGAGAGAAAACTTTCTTTACAAATAAATTTTGGTATTATAAATCTTGAAACTTACTTAGTCCTCCAGCAGCTACCGAGAGCTCTTCTTCTTATGAAGATAATATTTCTCGTGCAAGCTAGCGCGCGTTGTTGTACGTATGTACGCGCGCGCTCGTTTAATAAACTATAATGCAAAAAGTGGCGCAAGCTCATACCTCGTTCCCCAGCCGCATTTTTATTTCGTTAGCAACTTGATCATTACACGCATTAATATGCTAATTGCGTAATTTAGTTCGAAGCGGCTACGCCGCGCGGAGTAAAATTCACTCTCTCTCTCGAGAGCGAGAGAAAGAAGAGAATTTCTGAATAAAAAATAAAAAAATTCTCTCGGACTTCCTTTTTGTTCTCCCGTTCGAATATCCGTCGGTTCGATTACCAGAAAGGAAACCAGAGAAGATGTTTTCCGGAAAGTTACTTTTAAGAATTGTGCCGCGAGCACGGGAATTCGAGAACCCGGGCTCTGTGCCCAAGTTTCCTCCATTCTCTTCTTCTCCGTCATAGCCGCCAGCCATTGGTATAATTACGAGAGTTAAATGCCCGAAAGATTTCTATCTTTTCGCGTCGCGGAAAATCGGAAACAAAGTTAAATACCAAATTATCGGACTCGCTAATTGCTCCGTGGATATTGCGCTCGTCGCGACTTCGTAACTTTTATTTCTCCATCGCGATGACCACATACGCTTTTTTATTTTATCAATATATCGATACGAAATAGATAGTTTATATCTTTATTTGAAGATAGAAGTTATCTCTCCGCGACTCGCTGTCTTTCACATTGCGCGTCTCTCGAGTGGCGCGCGTAACATCGAGAAAGTATTATTTTTCGGACAACGTGCGCGAGAAGAAGAAGAAGAAGAAGAAGAAGAAGAAGAAGAAACTGAGAATCGATTTCTTGTCCGGAAGGAGAGAAAGAGCAATTAAAGTGGCGTCGTTGTGTGGGATCGGCTGAGGAGCCAAGTTATATAAATTGTTACGGGAGAAAGGAAAAGAAGAATAATAAAGGAGAGAGAGCGAGAGAGAAGGAGGACACACAGAGTTCTCCTTTATATCTCTAAAAACTTACTCCCACTTCGCCGTAATCCGGACGATCGGGTGCAGCTGGCAATCGATGACCGTTCCTGTGGCGCCCGAGTACGCCGGTGCTGCCAATGCTCACGCCGCGCCTCTCGTCGATCAGGAATATCTCCGTGAGGACGATCAGACCGAACACGGCGAAGAACATGACGACGAGCATGAACGACAGGTTGGCGCGTTCCTTAAGAACGCCGGCGTTCGCCCGGTTTCCGCCGGACCCTGATCTCCGGCTCGAGCCCATGCTCGAGGGAAGGCTCTGCGAAAAACGCGACACACAATCAAAACTTTCCTACAAAATTGTCTTCGTAAAGTGCCGCATAAGCACGTGGACCCCGTAGATCGCACACACACACACAAGTTTCGAATTTCGCGACAAATACGCGATATGTTTTGTTAATATTCAAAACCACGTCTCTCCCGGCACGAAATTCTCTCCAATCCGTTCGACGTGGAGTTCAAAACGTCGAGCCCGGGAAACTACGTTTCGCGTGCAGCGAAGCGAGTAAAACTGCCATTCGATATCGTCCCTCGACGTGAATAAACAAATCCATCCCCGTGAAGTGATATCTTTCGCAATACGGTGTTCCTTGCACAAATGTATCGAGTGCGTATTGCAAACAAAAATGCAATTCGCGCGCCGTGCCACGCGCGAGCGCGCGGCGATACAAAATAAAATTGTTAGAAATTTTTTCCCGACAAAAAAAAAAAGAGTACGTTTGGTGTGCGTTGTTTTTATCCTTTTTTTTTTTTCGTTGATATATATATGTATTCACCGGGCACAAATGTACACAAAAACCTTCACTTATGCAAGAGAAACAATTTGAAAAATACGCAGAATATGTACAAATGAGAAAGTTTATACAAGTGGTTCGCATAGTTACACAGTATAAATTTTACTGTCGAACGAGTTTTCTTCTATATTTGCATGTCGTATCGCGACGACGACGACGGAAATAATAATGAGGAGAGGTAATAATTGAGAAAATGTTTATTTTGCCGACTTACTTAAAGTGATTCCAGGAAAATCGCTGCCAAGCATGGGGACGGTAGCTCCTTCTGTGGAAAAAAAAAAAAATAATAATTGCGTTATTAATTCACTTTTTTATTTTTCCGCGAGCGCGCATCTCCGAGATAAAATATTTTGCAATTTGCATGCTTCGCCTTTTTAATTTTAATATCACGCTGTTGGGAATAATTGACTTTTTAATATGTTTTAATATAATTGCACACAGCAGCGCCTTATGAATATACATAAAATGGCAAAATAAAGAATTGCAAGCCGGAACGTAACTGTTCCAAAATATACATTTTTCAAATATATGACGTTTGGTTTGTTAATTTTTTTGATCGATGCGCGATGTCACATAATTCACCACTGACTGTTGTATCGTAGTACAATTTTTCTCTGTGCACTGTTTTATTTCTGGAATTTATTGTCGATTCCTCTCGTTAACACACACACACACGCGTTAAATAAATCTCAAGGCAGGAATGACATTGAAAACAATTTATTGTGCGGTTAATCTTATCTTTTCTCGATAATTGCAATTATCGAGAAAAAAAACAATACACTTGATAAAATAAGACTTACGGCACGAAACTATCTACTGCTCGTGTGTGTTCACGTGAAAACGCCGCGGCGGCATCGCGTTTTAAGAATTTTTCTATGATACATATCTGATCACACACTGTGAAAAGTTGCGACGGTTCGAGAGATACGTGGCAGCACGGAATATACGAGCTTACGACGCTAGTAATGATCGCGTGTGGAGTACTTTTATTGATACAAAAAAAAAAAAAAAAAAAAAAAAAAAAAAAAAAAAAAAAAAAAAAAAAAAAAAAAAATACACACACTAAAAATCCGATTGGTTTCAGTCAATCGTAAAGTTAATAGACGTTTTGTCAACAAATATCGCTCTGTTATTTGCTCCAATTCGTTACGCGATATGTAATTAATACACGCAAAAGTATGTAAAGCACGGTGGACATTTTATCAAATCGCTCGCACGACAGGTCCTTACGCGCAGATGCATCTCTCTGCGAATCTACGTGTGATCCTATTTTTATTTACTTTTTTTCAAACGAGATGTTTTTCAATTATAAAAGCTAAGCTCTCGTGATCGGGACGGACGTTAATGAAGTTCTTCTTCTTCGTATTTAAATCTACGTCATAATTATATAAATTGTTATGTCATTCCCTCGAAAGTAAATACTTTACTTCGAGAAACTCTGTCTCGAGCGCTTTTAAATAAACAAATGCTTTCTCGCGCGCGAAGTCTCTCGTCGCTGAAAAGAAAAAAAAAAGAAGGAAACGGGAGTTTGCGTTGCAATTTATCTTCCAGGAACAGGTTTCATCGTTCACACACAGGGCAACAAGAGCAATGCGGTTACATCCGACTCCATCGTGCTTCGTGTAACTGACCCAACAAAAACACACGTTAGAGATCCCCGAAAATTTATACAGAAAATAATACGAGATACAGAGATTCGCGACTTAAATATATCTTTCGCCGAATAACTGAATAATTTATTGCATTATATATTTCCAATAGACTTCTTTTCATCCCCTTCCGAAGTTATCTATTTATTTTTGACGTTTGCGCGAGAAGAAATACGATATAGCCAGCGTCGCACAAAGTTGTTTCGCGAGTACGTGAAAATGAGATTATCACTTAACATTTTGTCTCGACGAAAACCTTAAATTTATTTAATTGCAACGCATCTCTCGAATTTTAACTCGCGGCTTCTCTTCTTAGCATTCAATTAACACTCGCGCGCGAGACATATTTTACACCTCATGTATTTTTAAATCGACTTTCCGCGCGTAAATTACGTTCGCGGAATATTTTTCCCATAAGAATTAAGCGCCTCCTCGCTTTTACACACACACATACATATATATATATGCGATGAACGTGAATAATGGCAGGTTGATTGTGTTTAGTATATACAGTCGCGCGTTTGTACTCTTATCACATTTCCACTCTTTCTGAATTTAATCTCGAGCCGCGCTCTCTTTTCCTTCTTTCGCTTCTCCGCTTTTAAAGAATTAAACACGACGCAAAATACATTTGCTCGTAAAAGCTCTTCCGCTCGAACAAACGAAGCAATAACGAAATAAAACTTGTATTACGTACTACATACTTTCACATTCGACGGATTAATTTTAGGAGCAATTTTTTTTTTCAAACCTTTTAACGATTTTCTATTCAGAAACGTAAGCGTGTTTTTACGCTCCCTTTTATAGAAATCTTTTATATGCAGAGAAGTAAAGTTCAGCAGCAAGTAAAGCTGCATCATATAAGTGTTACACGCCGATGAATAACTGATCAGCGGAGACTCGCAGTGAATAAAATCCGTCGTATGGTCAGACAGACACACCGGGCGCGCAATCCGGCGCCCGTGATCCGACTCCCATCACGTGGGGCCCGATGTGCTTTTCAACGTCGTTTCATTCCGCTCCGGCTCCTTTCTACACGCATCAAAGAAACGAAAAGCCAGGAAACTCTCGTTTCCACCGTATTACCGTCGTATTTTGCATGAATAGTGAATCGCATGTGCGCGCGCGACCTAAAGATCGCGACGCCGAGTATCGCCATAAATTAGCAACGTCATTTAAAGCTTCTGCCGGCAAATACCATTACGTCACGATGTAAATGAGCGACGACGCACACTTTAATTACGCGCGACATCAAAAGCGACGCGACATCACACAGTCCTCTCCGAATAAGAAGGTGGAAATTAAATTTGCGAGAAGATCGTTTCGTACTGAAACAAAGAATGTGAAAGACGAATTTTAATTTTTTTTTTTTTTTTGCACTTGAGAAAGGATTTAAAAATCGCCCCATGTGCATTTTATAAGCGTTTTTTTTTTAGACCTTTATCCTTTTTAAAACTGTCGTTCTCTCGCGAGAGACTCGCGTTTTTAACAAACTAGTTATTTATATCCTCAGCTCTCCCTGTAAGTAAATCATCTGTGCGAAAGTAACGTTTGTTCCGTAGTTCGCGGATCAATGAGTGTGTTTTCTATGTGAGAGAGAGAGAGAGAAAAAAAATCTCAGGCGTTTTGGCAATCCCCTTTTTTCCCGAACTTAATTTCTACCAAATTTCGAAACTACACGGGCGGAATATTGCGTAATTACAGTTCTCTCTCGGTGTATTAATTTTTGGAAGTTATATCGCGCACGGAAATGAACGCAGAGCGAGGGGCCTTGAAGAGAGGGAGGCAATCCGGTCAGTTTGACCGCAACGGATATTATTTCCTTCCGCCTGTTGCGTCGAATCGATTCCCTCGACTCGGCCATAATATGTTCGAACATCGGAAGATTTCCACCGCTTTCTGACGTCGTGACCTGTGGGTAACACGAGACACGATGGTTGAGAGAAACCGTGAGCATCATCTTTTTCTCCGACGTTTCGCGTAACGTCCGCGTACGTCAGACCGTCGCTTCAAAAAGAATCTTTCAGAAACGCGGTTTATCTTTGAGAAAAATCTCGGGGAAGGTAATGCTAACAGTGTAGGGAAATTTATATACTCTTTCACCGTCACAGAATAAGTGTGTACACTGTGTGTGTGCGTATACATATATATATATATAACGACGTTCCTTGATATTCATCTACAATCTTACACGTAGAAGCCGTATATAAAAGCGATTCAGAATTGAGAATATCCGGATAATCTCGGTTCGCGGAATTATCCGCGAGATTACTCAGACTACAGATATTCTCGAATTCTCCAAACAATTTGGATCGTGATTTGAAATTTATAGTATGTATCGGAATTGCGTGCGCGAAATTTGTTGATACAAATTCGAACCGTACGTATTAGACTGATTCATAAATAAGTACCTGATTCATAAGTAAGTAATAAATTAAGGTAAATGTTAAAGTCATTAGATGAACTTGCGGAAACTTTGAATTATGTCGGAAGAGATCAATTATTGATGAATCGAAATTTATTTATGAATCAATTCAATAGATGTAATGTATATACATGTAATATTATGTGTACATCTAGTATCTATTGGAGAGAGAAAACAGAAGACTAAAAATATATAGGGCATAATAAAAAAAGGGATTATATTAATAATATATAATAATAATGTACTATTAATATTTAAATAAGTAAATTATTAATAATATATAATTAATAATATATTGTTAATATTGAAATAAGTAAATCTAGTAATTTAAAAGTAAAAAAAGAGGAATATTGAAGTTCCTGATATTTCTAAAAATAATTTTTTAAATTTTTCTATCAAAAGGCACATCAAGAAATTCCATAATGATAGGATATCTAAAAAAAGCCTCTCTCTCTCTCTTTTTATATATATATATATAAAATTTTAGCACATCAAGAAATTCCATAATGATA